>JASVER010000020.1:9691258-9749988 GCA_030449065.1 Oceanodroma leucorhoa | reverse complement strand
AAAAAAAAAAAAAAAAGATTTGTACTGCAGATGAAAAAACTGCCATTAGACTGCTGACTCTGGAGATCTGCTTTGATTACTATTCACAGGGATGACATACTCTTTGTAAAACACATTTTCTTCCTCCACCTTGCCAAGGAAGTATAGGATGTACAGTTGTTACCCAATAAAACTGAATTCAGTGAGGCCCAGCAAAGGCCATCTTAAGGCTTAATCACATAACGATGCTTAATATGCAACCAATATCTTTGAATCCCAAAACACCACAAAGAAGCCAAAAGCTCAACTCATCTCACACTCGTATCCTTGCATAAGACAAACAAATAGTACAACAGAAGAGAAAAATCTTTACTATGGGAGCTGAATATAAAATAAAAATCCAGAACGAGCAGACTGTTTAGCACCAAAGCAACAGTGCAGTAAGAAGTCATGAAGAACATAAACTCCCTACAAAGGCGCTCCACATGCAGTAATTAGCTCAAATCCAAGGGGCAAAAATCGCATGCATCACTGCTAATGTGCCCCATGCTTACCCACTCCATTTTACTACACCAATGTCATCCAGAGAGTCTTCAAAATTTTGGCCCACATTATGAAAACAGGGAGATGCAAAAATCTCATACGAAATATCCTCAAGAATAAAGTTAGCTTTCTGTAAGCTTACCTGTCACGGACACACTTAGCACACATGGAACCACCATACGCTCTGCTAACATGCTTCTTTGTTTTTGACAGCCTCATAAGAACTTTAGGACGCACAGCACGAACCTACAGAACGCAAAAATGAGAAGTGTATCACAAGACAGTAATTTCGGATAACAGCCATATTAAGAAAATTCACTCTGATAGTTTAAAAAAGCAGCACCACCTGAAGTTGGCTACTCAAGATGCAAAAAAATGACTGAAGTCACAGCCTGTTGTACGTGCCACCTTCAGCATTCCTAAGCTGATTTTTTTCGTTCTGCCACGGGGGTTCACCAATAGATTCATCATTAAAAAATTGTTTATAAAACAGATTGTTTCCCCAAGTGTAGCAACTGCTTAAAGACAGACATTACTCAAGCATTCCCATCACTGTTACGAGCAATGGCGTTACACCAAGAATACATTTTGGAGAAAAATATTACGTTAAAAACATTCATTCCTTTTTTCTAAAACTGAAAGTCAGACTTGGCTTATGCGTTTTTTTTAAAGCCTACCTAATAGATCCAATTTAGACTTTTAAACCTGCTACAGAATCACCTCAGTCTAACTCTAAATTAATTTCAGCCAATTATAACTCATAGAACAAGAAGATTCAGATACAACAGCAATGAGAATCACAAGCATTAAAAAAGCACTTACTCTTTAAGCTTTCAATGCTTGTTCTACCAGTAACACTTTGCAACATTGAGATACTAACATTTTAAAGAAGAAAGTTGTCCCAACAAGAATTCATCAAGAAACAGACATATTACTTGAAAAGACTCTTTGCACTGAAAACAACATTTCTGAAAAAAAAAAAAACCACCACCACATTATGCCAGTAAGGCTAACACTTACACCACGAAGTCTTCCTGGGCATATACCACATGCCGACTTTGGTGCCTTCCCTACTTTCTTGGTGTAAAGGTAAACAATCCTGTTCCCGGGTGTTCGGGACCTAAATACGGCAGAAAAATACTTTGTTAATGTAACGATCAAAACTTAAACATAGTTTTCTTAAAAATTAAGTTTTAATTAGAAACTACRTCTTACTTACAGTCTGGTCTTGTTGGAAGCTGTGTTGTAGGACAACCTACGGCGGTAGGTCAGGCGCTGAACCATTTTTTACACCTAAATTAGTCAAAAACAAAGCAACACTAGTTTAAGGGCTTAATGTCCAGATGGAAGTTCACATATCACAGCATCACCTGCACTGAAGCACCAAGCTAGATCTGAATCAGCAGCTGCCGAGCCTGTATTAGTATTAACACAATTAAAGCATTTCCTCATCAATGACAGCCAACACAACTACATTAAAAAAAAAAAAAAAAAMAAGTGACAGCGTATAGAATGTGACTTGCAATGAGGATTCATCCGAACTAACTTGAACCGAGTTCAACATCCTGGTCTTGCCCATGTGAAGTCATGCTCCTCTAGAAAACTGTTTAAAGCTTTAGTGGCTGTCTGTTTTCTAGTCAACGTAAGCTTCGTTGGCAAGGCTGAAAAATGAGCTGAAGCAAACACAGCACTGCCCCTTCCTATCTTATCTGATAACAAACTGTATTAGTCACGCTCTAGGCCCAGGCCGGAGCCTTCCCCGGCCCCGCACAGCGCGACGAGGGCAGCGAAACCCGCAGTACCCGCTTCTGCACCGGCGAAAGGGACTAACGCCCCAACGAGGCGCCGGCCGCCTTCACAATCCTCAGGGCAACCCCCCGCCGCCGGGGCTGGCACTCCTCGGGCGCTGGGCCGGGGGCAAGCGGGGCCCAGCACCGCAGCCGCGGGCACCGGCTCGCTGCGGCCCGGGAGACGCGGGCCCCTCTCGGGACTCCCGCCGCGGAGGCCTAAGGGAGGCCCGGCCTCTCCGCCGCGTTGCTCTGCCCCCGCCGCCGGCCCCTCACCACAGCCCCCCCGGGCCCGCTGGCCGCCCCAGGTCCCGCCGGGGCGTGGATGGGGGCGGATGGGCGCCGACAGGCCTCAGCCACTCGCCGCCATACCTGCCGCCGCCGGACCCGGAAGAGAAAGAGGAAACKGCGGCGGGTCAACGTTGAAATAGTGGCGCGCTGGAACCCGGAAGGAATAGCAGCGCCTGCGCGCTGTAGCCCGTCTCCCAGCCGCGGCGGGGCAGCACGCCGCCATGTTGTACGGCAGCGGAGGTGCAAGTGTGGTGCCATGTTGTACGGCTGAGGCGGGGCGGGGCGCCGCTCAGCGGCAGGAGCGGGGGCAGCCCCGGCCGAGCCGTCAGMGCTGCTGCGGCCAGCGGAGGGGCTGGGGGGCTGGAGCGGGGGGGACGTGGTAAAACACCACAAAATCCTCTCTGCTGCAGATGCTTCACTTTTCCCAGGGATCCTACGCACATGCTCTCTCCCCACACACACTTTGTTATTTTTTGTATGTTTTACTGAAAAGCTATTTTTCTAGAACACCAGCTTCTTTCCTCAGAAAGAACATTTTGTTCTTTATTATGGTAATTACATAGTTGTATGCCCATAAGCCATTTCTCAGTCTGCTGTTCTAAGCTCTCAATTACAAATCACTCATACACACTTTTCCATACCAAACCGGCAGATAACGCACCTGGAAACTGTGCTCTTAGCAAAACTTACACGGGCAAAAGGCTGGTCCCCCTTGAAGCCTGCGCCCCTCCTCCTGCCAGCCGCAGCGGGGAGAGGTTTGCACTTTCCCTCTTTTTGCAACATTCAAGTTGTTCAAGAATACCCGGCCTTGAGCACCGAAGTGCTACCCTTGCTGCGTTCCCTTCCCCTCGAGACGCCCTTGCTACCGCCCGACGCCGGCCTTCCCAGGCGCTGCACCAGTCTGACGGGCTGATCCCCAAACTGGGCTCTGTGGAGAGCCACACAGTACCAACATTTGCCCAACATCTCCTCGCTGTGCCGGCGGCTGCCCTGGGAGTCTTGGACGGAAAATCCTCTTGCCTGTTCACCAAGGCACGTGCTCTCTCTCGTGTGCTCCAGGGCAGGCGCTCAGGCAGGAATATGAGGACATAAAACTTTCTCTGCCGGTCAGGTCAAAGCTCTACCTGACCCAAAATCGCATTTCCAAGCCATAGGTACCTAGGAAAAGCATAGGGGAAACAGGACACAGCTGGCTGATCTTTCCCTTAATACACCCGCCCCACGTTCAGCAGTCGCCATCTTACAAGCTTCCTGAGCTGGGTCGTGTTTTCTGACTTTTGTATTTAATAGCCTCTGGTAGATCCTTCAGAAAAGAGAAGAAAGGAAATAACGAGAGATAAGGGAGCGTAAGATGGCTTGTCAACAGGCAGAAACAGCATTCCAGTGGTGTCAGATCTGCCAAATCTGTGATTATTAAAAAATAAACACACAAAAGCTACCCCTATCAGCCCCTTGCAACTGCATTAAGCACTACTTTCGCAGGAAGGAAAGGAGGAATGCTCGCTAGAAGGACCCCCACCGGATTACACTTCTTCTCCCAGACGCTTGTTTCAGCTCCCATCCCTCGCACCCAGGTSCCTGACGAGCTGAGAAGCACGTTGACAAGCGGCACTGGCCTCTCCGCTCTGAAGTCAGCAGCTGGCTGCCGACAGGAAGACCCCCGCTATCCACTTGTGTCCTCCCTAACGCACCCTGCGCCCACCCCGCCATCTGCCACTCACGTGTCAAAGACCAAGAGATTTTAAAACATGCGTTTCCATCCCTTCTGCTCCCCAGTCTCTGCTGCTGGTGGTGGTCCCACTCTGCCGCACAAAGTCCGTCCCCTCCTTCTCGCAGCGCCTGTGAACGCGTTGTGGCCGCTGCCACAATTGATGCCGACTTGTACGGGCAAAGTCTTCCTATAGCGTCAAGGGGAAATCGCCATCTGCAAGGAGCGCAGGACCGGGACAGCGGCCGTAAGCCCTGGCGTGCTCTTGTGCTCCACTGGCCTGAGCAAAGTTCTGCAGCGATAACCAGGGACCCGCACACTAAATATGTAGGGTGCTGCTGCCATCGTTAGCGGCTTCAGCTTTGCTTCTGGAGAGCAGCGGGTGCTCAGAAAGCTTTGATGTGTGTTCCTGGCCTTATTTATGGGTTTGTAACTCGCAGTTCATTGTACTGCATCCTCCCTATTTTCGATCTATAATTGTTATTTTGGTTAATTATTGACTCTTTTTAAGTGCAAATTATGGACACCAGAATTTTTCTAATTCATGAAAGAAGAGAAAATATGTATGAACTAGATTTTAGGGTATATTTAAAATAGGAGCATATTTCAGATGATAAGTAAATTTCAGAGCAATTAGAGTATTTAATATGAACTTTCTAGGCCCAGAACCCTGAGGGGAATAAGAAAGCCAATTAAATTAGATTAAATAATCATGCCTAAATATAAAAGTGTAACAGAATCCAATTGTTAAAGAACAACACTATTAAATTATGATGGAACAGTTTAGTTTAGATGTTGTCAGTGCAACAGGTTACTATTTTATCATTGAACAACAGTATCGATATTTTTTTTAACTCACCTGATTTGAGAGCTAAACTCAACTGGTGTAAATTTTAGGAGCTGTCAGTTAAACTCCAGCGGTTCGCTTCTGCTGATGCGCTGGCCTAGTTTTTCAAACATTTTCAGTTTATTTTGTAAGAGGAACAGGGCTGTCAGGCAAACTTCTCGCCAGAGCATCTAGAAATGTTAGCTTTATGACAACTGGTTTAATGCTGTCCAATGTGGGGATAAGATTTGAAGCAGGAGCTCACTAAGCCCATTTTGTACAGATTAGTGTTAGTCAAGTGATTCTCTCACATTCTCTGCCACTCCCACCTCTTCACAGGACCAAACCATCTCTTTTGGGAGCAGTTATTTTCCATGCCCGACATGTCTCATTAACTCTTTCTGCACTTTCTTCTTTCCTTGAACACAACAAAGGGGGTGGATTAGCAAACACACAACCCACCGACTTGGAAAAGTAACAGTGGCATCCTATAAAACCCATTTTTTCTCTGCCTAGGATGTCAGTGGAAGCATAGGGCCTGGGGATGTGGGCTTTTTTCCTTAAGAAAACTAGAGGTTGGCTTCCAGGGTGTATTTGCTTATTGGCAGTGCAAAACTGGAAACCTCTTTTCCACCAGAGATGATTAGAAAGATAATCATCTTCTGATTGCAGATTAGTAAYGTGGTGCATTTTGCACGGGCCAGCAAGTTGTCACCGTATTCTGTTTATTGCACCAGAAGAACGCCTTGTTCACAGTTTAAGACCAGTTCTTGATATGTTGACCATCCTTGCTTTCTCTTCCACATGGTCCTCTCCTTACCTCTCTTTTTTCTGGAAGTTCCTATCTATGTGCACAACCGTTCGCTTGGTCGCGTGGAAAGTTCCACCAGAGTGAGAGCATGAGTGCCCAAATGAGTAAGGCTCGGTAAGCTCAGCTGGACCCCCGGATAGCATCCCCCTTTACTCTCCTACCCTCCCGTCCCACTTCCAGGGATCTCCCAGGCCCCACGAGGACTCAGCTGCTCCATTACCCTCTCTTCTAGGGCTGTCCTGCACAATAAGCTTCAATTAAAAAATGAGAGATTGTTTTCACTCGTATTCACTTGCTGTCATACCGACCTAGACTGGCAAATTCTAAGAGGCATGGGAAGGAAAGTGAGCCTGTGTGCAAGCACATACTGGGTACTGCAGAGAGGAAAAAAAAAGTGATAGCTGAGAGCTATACTGCTTCCATTAAGCCGCAGCCACAATACCATTTCTATGAACAGCGGATGGATATCTGTTTTAGAAATGTCTCATTGAACTCAGAATCCAACCTCAGGTGCTGCTTGGATATAATCAGCAGGATTAGGTCTGTAAATGAGGGAAGGAAGCGAGAAACTTTGGAAAAGTACTAGCAACTGCTGGAAAGGGCAAAAAGAAGAGGTCCTATGGTCCATTGTCTCTCCAGAGCTATTTTTTGTCTTAAAAATCCCATTCCCTTTCCTCATTAACTATGTGGCATGTGTCACAATCTGATTATATTAGTTTATATCAACATAATCTTCCACAACACGAACCTGTGCAAATTACGTTATGAGAAACTGTAGTTCATTTCCATTTCAGTTGAGCTTGTTAAACAAGCAAAATTATTTTGTAGCAAAGGGAAAAACAATTTAGTGGTATGCACGCCTAGTATAGGAAGTACATAACATCGTATTTGGGTTGAAACTTTTTCTGTCAGAAGTGTCATAACCCCATAAGAAAGAGAATTAAAATCCCGTTATTTTAATTTACATCTAGCCACGAGATAAGTAAAGTTATCATTGAAATTCTAATTAAATAGGATGATTGACTAAGGTAGGACATCAAAGAAGAGAAGTGAATATGATAAGTCAAAGTCTTATTAATTAGTCCGCGTGGAAGAAATTCCAGGGACGTCAAGCTGAGGCTGCTGCAAGGAGAAAAAAAGCAGACAAGAAAATGTGTGTTTCTTTGAAGTTAGGAACTGAGATAGTGATGGAGGTAATTGTGTCTGACTGGATCCAGTAATGAAGAGCCGTAAATCAGACCTAGGAATCAGAGGAAAGATTCTAGTAACGAATGTGGCTGCCCCCCTGCTGCGAAGAAACAGAATGCAGAGCTGACTAATTGACCCAGTCTATCTCCCAGTAGCTCTCTGTTATTATTTATTAATTTTTAATTTCTGAATTATTTACGTTCTGGGAAATTATTTTTGACAGCCTGTTAGGCGTGCCAAAGTTAATGGAGGATGAAAGGACCGGTACTAGAATTAGCAGGGATGTAGTCACAGGCTACTGAATTTAATGATTTTGGAAGGGAAAATTGATTTCACACAGCGTGTCACTTTATACTACTTTAGGGATACACCAGCTATTTGATTAATTGAGGAATAACCAACTCAAAGTATATTTGAAGTGTAAATGAATCACAGTGCTCAGCTGTTTATTTTTCCCCTTTTCTGATGAGAACACTGAGTTTGCTTAAAGTTGCTGATTAAAACCAATACAGGTAGGCCCCATACTCACACCTGCTTACTTTCTCCTGCCTTAGAAAAAAAAAAAAAAAATAATCCCACCATCTGGAGGAGACATACAATCCTCCATCTCACTTGGGATGGAATTCATCCTTCCTACACAACGCCTAATTAAATAGGCTTTGTGTGCACTCCCCCTCCCCCTGCAGACAGTGTTTAAGGCGGAGCAGGGTGCCAAGCCCGTGGGCAGAGCACGCAGCTGAGACGTGAATTCTGCATGGTGGTGGCTCACGGCTGCTTTTCATCCAGTCCCCGAGACGAAATAGGGGTCCCTGGCCTACGACATCTCCCGTGTCCGTCCTTCTGGTGCAGCGGTGCGGAGCAATGAAAAAATAAAGGGGTTCTGCGCAGCTCTTCCAGGCTGTGAAAATTGTATTTCATCCCCGGTGTTAAATGCAAGGTAAATCCTGTCTGCTGCTCACGTCTAAGCCTTCTGGCCATCCAGGCATCAAGGGCACGGAGGCAATCTTTCCCCAGCAATGTGTATAATGGTGTAGGCAGCTCACATCTCCAGAAAGACTCGCGCTGGAAACGCCTCCAGAGCTCCTCGGGATCGTCACCTCGCTGGTCCTTCTCCCGACAGCAGCCGCCTGAGGTGGGGGGTACGGCCACGTTTCTCCTGCCGTACGGGGAGGTTGTGCCTCCCGGCGTCCTGTGCCTGGGATCAAAGGGCAAAGCACCCTCGCTGACATGGCTTCCTGTGGCAGACTTGGGTAAATCGCTTCATTCATGGCAGTGTAATCAGCTGTGTGGGCACTAATGGTGGTTACCGTGATTTTGGGTGTCCGTAATGTAGTGTCTTCGGGTGGCTCAGTGTGACCTCCCAAACACCTTGACAATCTAGTTACCTAAGTGCTAGTCCTAACTAGTCTAAGTCCAACCTTCCCAGTTTCAAAATAAGAGTAATTAATGTTACTATTTAATAAAATCTCAGGGGTTCTGCAAAGAGAATTTGTGTGCAATTCTTTATTTGCAGAAGTTTTGGGAGAGTAGTAAACACCAAATACTTGGAGTAGCTGCTCCTTTCCACAGAGCTGCTTACCACAAGAAATGACTCAAACACATCTGCCATAAATTGACACGGATCCCATGAACAGGTGAGAAAAGTATAGGCTAGACTCCATTTCAAGTCGAATAAACAATAAAACTCCTTTGAATTGACTGGGACCAAACTATTGAGTGAGAGGTTAAGTGTCGAAGGGATCTGGCGTTTTGGACATTTTGCTGTTGCTTTGTTCTTTAAAATAGCAAGGGCTACCTACCATGGCAAATGTTGTCCATACTGGGGTGAGGGGAGAGGTAAAGAATAATGAAAGGTCAATCATGCATCAGTCTACCTTTAAAAATATATATTTGTGTTCATGATTTAAAGATACATGAAGAGGTACAGGAAGGTTTTGCTGCTTAGATTCTCTAAGGAGTTTATAATTAATTTAAACATCCCCCTAGGTTATTTTTCTGAGCACTTCAGGAGCACTAGGAACATTTTTTTGTGATGACAGGAAGATGCAAGGGTAGCCTGGGTTTCTCTGTTACCTTTTGGATTATACTAGTGGCAATTAGCTATGCAAGGAGGATCAGCTACAACAGGGTGTTAAAGGAGATGTGTGATTGTATCACTGAAGCTACACTCACCACTATGCAATTCTGAAGAGTGCAATTCACCGGCGGCAGAATCGAGCACCCCAAATTTCACAGGAAATGTTTTATACATTTAGATGATGGCTTAAGAAACAGCGAGCCATATCTTCAGATGTTACAGAACAATTAGGCAACTTATGCTACTTGAAGGTCTGCCTCCCAGTTTTAAAATGGTCAATGGAAAACCAAATACCTTCCATAGTACACGTAGAAATTAACCCTAAAATATTTACATTCAACAAATGCAACTAAGCATTTGGATGAAGATGATTTAGCGTGCTCTGCTGTTCTATAGTGGAATGAATCCATCACAGAGCTGGCTTCTCCCTGTTTCAATATTAAAACAAAAGGGGTATGCTTGCAGTACAGCACCCTGGGAATTCAGCTCAGAGGTCCAATTAACAACAACTAATTCCCCATACTGCCTATTTACCCCTAAGAGTTGGCTAGATATAATAAGTCATGCATTTTGCATTTAAGCTTTTAATGCCCAGAGGATAGCAAAAATCTATCCTGATCACTTTTTATTTTCATCATATGAAGGCAGAGGAAAGCATCCTCCCTTCCCCCTTCAGTTAAGTGTATCCATATCTCGGCGCTAAGTCTGTGAAGGGAGCTGTCTCCTGCCTTCTCCCCGTGCCTCCCTACCCTACTTCTCCATAAATGCCTTCCTTTTTCAAGAAGACAGGAAGGTAACAACCCCTTTGGATGTGTTTTCTGTATAGGTAAGTACATGTTAAAACAATGTAGAATTATTCACCTTCGAACGATGATCTGCTGCTCATTCACTGGACCAAGCTTACTGCCCTTTAGACTGCCACAATGCATTGCACGCAGTATACTCCCCTCACACTTGTTCTCACTACAGGAGCTATCAAGGTAGTGCCCTGCTGTGAACATATTTTAAAAGCCATAACTGTAACATACTGTAAATGGTAATGACCATGCTATAATGTGCTAAAGATTGGGCAAATACTTTCAATAATTAGAATTATCTTCTGCAACTCAATTTTGCATACAACGTAAGTCAGATTTGAACCAAATTCTCCGAAGGTAAAATTCCAGCATGTTACTACACACTTTAAATGCAAAAGGGAGAGAAGCAGAGAGAGAGAGTGCATGCATATGCGCACATGAGGCTTTGGATATTCCTCGCTAGGTACAAATTAAACTGTACATTAAAAATTAGGGACACATTAAAATATCTAGCTATCTGTCCAGATACACTTTTACTGGCATTTAACAGAAAAAATTAAGGCCTACAGATACCCATATACATCTGTATTTATGAAGTTTTGCAACAAAGTGATATAACACAAGATTGCCGTGGTTGAAGGGAATTTGGAAGAAAAAGGAAGTTGTTTGAGAAGAAAACAACGGAGCATATTAAAATGTGAAGCATATCACACTGCTTGATAACAACACAAAATGTGATGCTGTGCTGAAAAAAGTGCCTGGATCAATGTTAGGTAGCTATGCCTGCAGAGCAGCAGGTTATTGTACAGAAAGCTGCCTACAAAATATTTCTGCAGCACTGTACTTTGCTGTGCATGGCAAAAACCCCAGACGGTGTTATTTTTTCATGAAGCTGTGATGAACTTGGCTTATGCTTGTGATCAGACTGGCTGCTCCTTACGGGGGTTTCTGAGCTGCATATTTGCAGATTCAAGTCCAAATTTTCAGAGGGGCTCTCAGCCAGCTTTCCAAGCGCTCAGCTGCCAAGCTGCAAGCCAGGCTTCTCCCAGGTCCAGGAATCGGAACAACTGAGCGGGAACCAAGCTCTTCTGAACATCCCGGACTAATTGGCTGATTCCTCTCTTAGCAGATACGCCTGTGACAGAAGTTGAGACAGCTGAATGCAGTATTTCTGACATACTCAGATGTGAATTTTAGTACCTGCCTGTACAGAGCTGGCAGGTGCAAGCAGGGGCCTCCTCTGAACTTCTGAAGAAAAGTGTTGGCGGCATCTTGTTCTCAAGCAGATTTTTAGACTGCTCTGCACCCTCCTCCCTGTGAGCAGCAAAAGAACAAAAGTCTGACAGCCTGATCCCGAAAGAGGGCTCTGTGGAGAGCAACACAAAACCTACATTTGCCTAACGCCCCACGGCCAAACTGCCCGCTCACTGGGAAGCAGAGGAGGACAGCGGCGCTAATGATTTTCTCCCTTCTAAAGCCTCTAGATTTTAAGTGCTTCGAGGAGATTGAAGACAAGCATTAAATTTTGGTTAAAGGGACACTGCCAACTTACATTAAGCTTAGAATGTAGGCAGGCACAGGTGGTTGGGAGCTTGTATTTTGGATGTAAATATTTCTTTTCAACAGGGCGAAGACAAGCATCTTGTCTTTGAGCTCAGAACAGAAGGCATCAAAAATTAACTTGATTAGAAACAAAAGTAACGTGGTGCCTTCTAGTTTTGCTGCTGAGGGAGAAGGAAATGCAGATGGGAGATACCATGTACCTTCCCAAATCTATTACACCTCACCAGTTAAGTTTAGTGTATAAGAAGGTTGGTTGGTTGGTTGGTGTTTAATGTGGTTTTAATAGTGATAAAAAGCCAGGTAAGCTGGCATGGGGTCTAAGCTGCACCTAGTAAATGCCTTTGCCTCTGCTTTTACTTTATAGTGAATACATATAGAAGGTGAAGCTATCTTGTGTTTAATGTATGGTTGACTGCAGCTGACTGGGGAGTAGCTAATTACTTTCAATGATCAGAGAGATTTCCTGCAACTCATTTTGCCTATGATTGGAGCCAGATCTGAACCAAATTTTCCAAGGGGAGAGCCTAAAAGACAGCACCTCACTGTAGCTTTAATGTACACTAAACCTATATAGAAAGAGTATTACCCAGAGATGCTCATTCTCAGAGAAATGAGGGGAATGTGAATCCAGATCTTCTCCTGATAAAAACCAGCTCCCTGAACAGAGCTATGCTGATTTATAATAGCCAAAGGTCTGACCCCACATCCCAACAAGAATTAGCTACAGCCACAGAAATCTTCTGCAGTAAAGATATAGTTCAGTTTGGTCTTGGCTCGACCAAAAGCTGGGTTTCTGCTGCAGGTTTCTCTGCTGTCTTTGCAATATTCATTCGAGCAAGYCTTTCAAGGGAGCAGGGCAAAGAAATCAAAGTGAAAAGCAACAATGGCCGTGATTTTCTTTTTGTTCTTCCTAGTGCAGAGAAGAGCGAAGTAGACCTCAGATAACCAGCCCTGTGGCTTCAGATACGTTTTGAGTGCAATGATAGTGCCTCCTCCCAGGGTCCGTGCAGCAGGTGAGAGGTGCTTCCCAAAGCTGTAACATTAAGTATATGTGATGTGTAATAGGGAGGATGAAATAAGGCCATGCTACTGCATTGGAGCTGGTAGAGTGCAGAAGAGCCCTGGAACACAAATTGAAAACTACTTGTTAAACAAGGTTAATTTGTTCTCCCTCCACAGTGTAAAATGGCTTCAAACACTTCTAAACTAGGTCATTTGACTGCTCAAGAAATACATGGTGCTAGGCAGCTGTCTTTAGCAACAAGTTTATTGGAGAGTTTGATTGCATCCCAAAAGCATGCTAGATATTTCTGACCATATCAAAGAAAACTCAACTATATTATCAAGGCACACTAATGAGGTGGTTTGTTTAATTGAAATACTTTAAATTTCCATGTAGTACAGCATGAAAAAATCATTATTTTCATTAGATGAGCTACTCGTTAGCTGAAAATCTAAGTTACAAAATATCACAGTGTGAGATAATAAATACATTGTAAAATGCATTAAATCCAGGTTATTAAAAAGAATTTCTGTCTAGAATATATAGCCATGTAATTTGAACATACTTCCTAGTATTAGGAGTCAGGTTTCGTTCTTTGAAAAACATAGCCCAACCCAAAGGACCTCATCGTGCTCTCATTGCAGTCACTGTCAAAACTCTGACCCGTTATAACTTGGATAAATGACGTGATTCTCCTGTGTCACAATTCTGTAGTAATGGGTTTTGTGTGTAACAGCTAGAAGTTCTGAGACTCACCTAAAGGGCCCGATCTTGGCCTTGAATTCATCACTGCTCTGTTTGATGCAATCATTAACAGCAAATCAGGAAGCACTTTATAGCTTGTATTTTTAGGGACAAATGTTTACCTAAAAGTGTAAGCCTTGGAGAATTTGTGAGTTTTATGTAAGAGCACACATCTTCATGGGACATCTCCCATGTCTTTGGTGAGAAGTAGTTTAAGAACTGCACTGATCTCCTCAAGACATTGCAGTTTGAGTCCATGATGAGTTTGGGTGAAAAGGGAAAAATGGCTGGAAGGGATCTCTGGAGATCATCCAGTCCAAACCCTCTGCTCAAAGCAGGGTCAGCTGGAGCAGTTTGCCCAGGACTGTGTTGAGTTGGGTTTTGAATATCTCCAGGGATGACGACTCCACAACCTCTCTGAGCAACTTGTTACTGTGTTTGACCACCGTCACAGTAAATAAGTTTTATCTTATGTTTAAATTGAATTCCCTGTATTTCAGTATTTCCTGTATTTCTGGCTCTGTGTTCTTTACCCCCCCCTCGCTCAGTATTTGTACAGATTGATAAGATTCCCCTTGAGCCTTCTCTTCTTGAGCCTAAACAAGTTCAGGGTCCTAATCTGAATACCAAGAGCTCTTCCTGATCACTAGCATTTAAACATTGATCTGAGACGAGGAGGAAATTGTATTTTGGTTACCGATTCACAGATGGGCTTGGTTCTTGTGAAAAAAAAGTAATGTAAGACTCTGGTGCAACTATAGCTTTGTGTAGTTTTACAACGGGGCCCAGTTTTCTCCTTCTTTCCTGCCCCCCTCCCCCATCTTTTCTATGWCTTAGACTAATGACGGTATTTTGTCCTCAATTCTCATATCAATGGTTCCTTCCTAACTTATTGCTATACGTACGCCAAGGGATCTTCTGCCTCATCTCACATGTGCTGTCTCTCTCTCTCCTCCCTTGCCGAGGGATTAGTCCACCAGCACTGTGAAGGTGTCCTTACGGCATTACTCTGTCACTAATCTAGCTGGCACAGGTCACCACGGTTGTGCAGAAACAGCCCCAAGGTTTAGCAGCCACATCTTAATTCCTGAGGAGACTTGGGCATGCATTCAGGTTGCCTCCAGATGTTGGCATCCAGTGATGTTGACACATCTTCATAGGTATTGCTCTCCCTGCCAGCTAGAGTCAAATCAGTGACGCTGGATGGTGCCACCAAGAGCACATGGACATGGGAGGAGATACAGCAGGACTGCCGAAAGATCCCCTTAGCCAGCAAGCCAGCCAGCAGTTCAGGAGAGCGTACAGATTACAGATGGTGCAATAATCTCACAACTGGCCAAATTTGGAGCCTAAGCAATACTTACATGGAGATAAACATACATTAAAGGCTGCCAATGTGACAGCAGAGAGGGCCAATATTGAGGCACGCTGCCCCCACATAGGAATGGGCACGCTGCCCCCACATAGCCACCTGCTGAGATGAGTTATGCCAGAAATGCAAGTAATCCTGGTAAGGCAGGTGCCTGGGGGGGATCAAGTCCTTAGTCAAGAACAAAAAAGAAATGCAAAAACCCAAGGCCAGGCCGCTCCTTCATACCCCTGGCAAGGGCCCCTCTGCAGGCAGCTCGCAGACTGTAGGCTCCGGGGGCGGGAGCACAAGGGATGAGAGCTGCACCCCACGCTCCTGCCTCTTCCCTCAGTTATGAAAACAGACTTTTCTTCCTTCGTGGAGACAGTTGCACATCTTTGAGTTATCTCTTGCTCCTCTCATTTTGTGTGGGTTTTGTTAAATGTTTTTAGAAGCCTTTCCTTTTTTTTCTTTCCTACTGGGGCCAACAGGGATGTGGCTTGCAGATTAGTACTAGTTAGCTCTCTTTAATAGGGCTTTTCTTATCCCATTTAAGTAGAATAAAGAAGCTTCATTTGTTAGCTTAAAAAAAATCAGGACTTTTAATTCTTGATCATTGTTCCCAAGAGAACCCAGTTGGAGTTCTCTCATCATCACTGATCAAGTCTGAACTTTTTTTGTTTGCTATTCAATTTCATTTGCTTTCATCATTTCAGAGCAGTAACAGGCTTTCAGCCCCACTGAAACAGCAGATGGGGCTTTAACTATGCTGCGATGAAGTCCCTGTAGCAATGGAAAACTGCTACATAGCGTTTAGCTATGTACTCTCCCTTYCATAAAACCTGCATTTACATTGAATTAAAATTAAGTTGCTGACTATTTTAATTATAATAATAAGTATTCCATATGGATCTTTCTTCTTTTATATTATTTATTTGTGGTAGAGAGACTGTCAGTCAATTTCTCTGATTTCAGACCAGAGAGAGATTTTATGTCAGACCAGTGTAAAAATCTTGCTGGTTACTAAACTGCTGTGGATCACCATCTGGATCCACTGCTAAAATGACATCCATGGAATGAAGCTTGCTTATGTTATGGATAAACTTGGTCTGATGTTTTATAAATGGTATTTTTTTCTTAACAGATCCCAAGGATGAGCTTGCAAGGGGGGTCAGGATAGAGACCAAGTCTGCAAAGCAGTTTTCCAGTTAGCATACAATCCATTCAGGCCCTTTCTCTGGTTGCTTGTGTCTGTCATCCCCTAAGTGAGGAGATGCCCAAGTCGGCTTTTTATGAATAAAATCTTTCCTAGATTTGCTCCATGAGTGCTCTTGGAGGGTGAATGTTGCTCATGCTGTTAGRCCTTGCATAGAGAGAAAGCTGTTGTGATAAACTGATCGAGTATAAGCCACTGTTGCACCATTCCCAATAAAAGCAARGCAAAGCCTATCTACTGGCTATCATTTTTGTTATTCAAGGTCCTTCTAATTTTCTGTATGGGCAATATCCCAGTTTCCAGAGAGGGTCTGAGTAAGACAGCGAGGCCCTGAAATAGTCTATCTGCTCAGTCTCCGCTGCTTTTCAGCTTAGTTTCTGTGCTCAGGGTGCGCATCTGTGTTTCTAGGCTTCTAGGTGTTTCATGGCTCACACGCCCGAAGAAAGTCGTCAGCATCAGTTTCGGGGGCATTAAAGRTGTTTACCTGGCAGAAACAATCCAAAATACATGTTCCTTCCGCCACAGCTRGCAGAGAGGAGACTCTCTGCCGAAGACTGGAAGGCAGGAGCAGACCCAGCAGGCAGTCCTCTGCCACACAGAAGCAGGCACACTGCTCCTTCTGGGGAGAAGCGGTACATGGCTCCACCTCGGTCCAGCTGATACTACCCAAATGCCCCAGATTTTCCTTGCTCGAGGTCTGCAGCCAGCGTGTGGTTTCTCCTGGGCTGCGGGAAGAGAGCTCTCTGCACCTTGCCAGTGCATGGGAACAGCTGCAATTTGAAACATATAAATACTTTTTTACCCCAAGCAGTYTCCAATTAATGTGCAGATGGAAACCACGTAGATGGTCTGTGGGAGAGAATCCTTGCTTGGCAAAGGATGGATTATTGCTTTTATGAAATGCCATAAGAGCTCTAGTAGCAGAGCGCCTTGTTTTTTAAGATCCCAGCTCCCTATTCAGGGAGCTCAGATTTATACCAAAGGACTAATATTGCTGGAATGGAAACCTGTAATTTCATGGAACTGCGATGCAGAAGACAGTCAGGAAAATCCAACTTCTGTAAAAATTAGACCATTTTGTACACGAGGGAGGGAMAAGTAAATTTTGCAGAGGGGAGCCTGTCACAATTTAGCTGTCAAGGGCAGGAAAGAACTTAGAAACATCAGTGGGCATGTAGAAAAATAGCGAGGACATGAGGAAAGCCCGAAAAGTGCACCTTCCCTCACTCTCATTTGGAATCAGCATCCAGAATAGGTGCCATTTGCTTGCAAATTCATTTTCAAATCCTCACAGTTTTATCTAGAACATGTCATTTTTCAGCCTTAAACTCCACAATGAGGAAGATGTTACAGTAGGATACCTTCATTTCAAAAAATGTTAGGTCATGCGGTTTACCAGTGTGAATCCCCTGCCGTCCCTTACGTAGCTGAAAGTGCTACACACCTCTGAATATCAAAGTTTTTATTTTGAAAAGAAAAGAGGAGACTGGGGAATCCTAGTTTTAGGCACCTGGGATCTAAACATTTTAGACTTTAATTTTTTCTCAAATTTCTCCATCTGTAAAACAAGAACAAATTCAATCTTTGCTTGTCCGTTGTGATTTTTGAGATAAGTACCTGCACATAATTGCTTCGCAAATAATTACTTTGTAAACAATTATTTGTAAAGCCTTTAGAGATCTTCAGRTGATAAGTAGTAGAAAAAGGCAGGACATGATAATCTTTTCTATCTTTTTTCTCTTAGCATCACTATAACTCATTCTGTTCCTCTATATTTTTCCACAAATATTGCCAAAAAAGGAACGATATTGCCCAGGAATCAGATTGCCAGAGAGTGTTTTTAAAGTCAAGAGGCAGATTTTCTTCTGAGTTCTTTTTTTGTTAGATAAATGCATTGTCATTCCAATTTCCAAGCGTGACTAGTACAGCTAATTGCTCTTTCATCCACTGGAATTTGAGCTGATTAGGTCAGGGTGAAAGTAAAGGGTCTTTGCCATATTGTATGTGGAATATATTGTATGTGGAACTTACAGGGCCGGTTCCACCTGGCATCATCCTGTCCCAGATAGGTTATGTTGGGTTATAACAGGTCAGTTCTTAATTGGGTTATYAATTGGGTTATTAATATAACAGGTTCTCCCTAAGCGTATCCAGGGGATTGGATGGTTAATCCATGACAATTTTGCCTTCATGTATGGAACCTGCAAATAATGGATACAATAAATATGTCAAAAAGCACACTGATAAGGCTTTGCAAATGAAAATGTGTTCTGAACTGCACATATGTGCTAAAAAAAGTTATGATTTTCGTGGGGATAAATCTCTAAGATGAATTGCATTGTGTTGTGAATAACTGCAGCTTAGATTTTCTTCTGCAGATGGATCCATCCTCAATAGAGGGCAGTAGAGGATGAAAATGTGACTGTTGATCTATTCACTTTGTTGCGTTCAGATCAATTCTCTAATATTCTTTTAACCGGCTTTAATATGGACCCTTTTATCTTAAAAAAGGAGGAAGTAAGAGTGTTGGCCATCTGGGAGACACACTGCCAACACCCAGATGTTAGCATCCTTCTGTACCATTTACTTGATCAACGCAACATCAAGTTGTGCTGGGTGGGTGGATAGGTGGGAGAGTGAAAGCRTGGGAAGAAGAGAAGTTAGGGTTTTCCTGGAAGGGGAAGGTCGCTCGTCCTGTGCCTTCACAAAGGAGAAATCCTGGCCTTGCTTCATGACTGCAGTCTATTGGCTCYTAGCAGCCCTGGGAAACAGCACTAAATTCTCTCAGTGAAAACAAATGAAAAGGTAGAAACTTCCCCGTGCATGTGTCAGTATAATTACTCTGCCAGAAATAGCAGCAGACTTCAACTACCTAGAGGTTTTGCCTAAAGCGAGTRAACTCCGCTGGCTTCAGCCCCAGGTGTGAAAGCCAAGCACCCCAGCTGGGCGCTGGGAGGAGGCGGGAGCTTTGGCAGCAGTAGCCTCTGCCGGCCATTCAGGCCGGGCAGGGTGGCTGCTGTGCTCAGGGCAGGGAGAGCAAGATGCTGAGACGAGGCCGGGAGAGGAAGCCAAAGCCCAACTGAGGGAAGAACTGGGACATCAAGGAGCTGGGGCACAGCCAGGGTGGGAAAGGCCAAGGTGGAGCAAAAGCAGGGCAAAGCTTTGAGCAGCCGTCCAAATGTACTGAAGTCTAGACCTAAATACCATGCTGGAGACCCTGCCTTTTGCTTGAATCCTCAAGCACCTCTGTGGTGTGGCCTTGGCACAAGTTAGGCTCTCTTGGGTATAAGGCCAGGCCTGTATATATGCTTGGTTGCTTTATGATGCATATCACAAAAGCATAATTCGGTTCCAAGTGTTACAAATAGCATGGTCCTTTCCACAACATTCACTAGACAAAGCCATGATGGGATGTAAAGACACTTGTAACACATGACACAAGCCTACCTTTTTCTACCTGCCAAGCATGGATATGTTTGGCATCTCAGTGTCCTCTCCTTCATCTCCCGGCTTGCTCCCACATCTTCATTCCCTGCCTTGCCGGGCCCTTTCCGTCACCACTGTCTCAGATCTGCTGCTTCTCTTAGTTCTGCCACATGCAGCCCCAGTGCTGATGGCCATGTTACCCTCTCTGTACTTTCACCACATCATTCCTGCTGTATCGTCCCTGACCATGCCATCTTCAGTTAGATCCCCACCACTCACAGTTAACCACCATGAAGGATCCAGGTCTTCGGGCTTTTTAATCAGCTATAGTAATTAAAGGCTGCTAGAGATCAGCTGGAGTTCTTACAATTCAACAGCACATAGAAGAAACCGCCAATACTTTATTTATCCTTATGAAGTAAAACTCCTTTCTGTTCTCTTTCTTGCTCAAACCTGATTTCTGTTCAATTTTTGTGCCCCTCTGATTTTGGTCGTGGCGAAGCCTTATTTTTCAAAATTCTGTGTGTACATTCCTATGAGCAAAATGTCTGAGAATTTCAATTAAAACTACTAAAATACTTTTGCTGGCTTAGAAGATGTCAGCTATATGAACAAGGCACATACTGCAGCTTCCTGCATTGTCTTGTWCTCATACAGAACAGCAGACAGTGCCTGAGGTAGCCCACAGTGCTACCTTAGTATAGGCTAATATTCAAGTTTATCTTCCTCAGTGTTGACTGAGAAATGCAGCAAGTCTACTCAAGTTGACAACAAAAAGCAAGAGTCTGCTCAAAGAAAAGGATGGGGAGGAAGAGTCTGTTGTGAATTTGGATGGCAGAGTTCAAAGAATTTAAGGTTTCAAGGGGAAGGTCTTTTTGGTCCAGAACATGTTATGCAGAAGTCAGAAATGTTGGATCTGAACTCACTTTGGAGGCAGRTTGTGAAAGGCCCTTGGAAGATAGATAAGAAGGAGAGGGAAAAAGTTGCTTCAAAGGGATGAGGATGTCCATATAGAAGAGTTTCCAGTAGGATCCGACAGCAACATAAGGTGKGGTAGAGTGAGAGTGCGTCCTAATCCCCCAAATCTCTCATAGCAGTCACCACAGCTGGGCACCTTTCCATAAAAAGCAAACAAGCAAATAAACAGAAAGGCAGAGCCACCACTCAGGGAAGATTTTTTGGATGCATATCTGCATGCATCAGCCAGAATTCTTCTGGTCCTTCTTTTCCATAATATGCTATGTACCAAGCTTACATGGGCTGCATTTAAAAAAAAAAAAAAAAAAAAAAAATCACAATCTTTCCATAAATAGCTCACTCTTCTGTAAATGCCAATATCAAGATGGCCAGAAGGTTCACTAGGGAGAGAAGTAAGACATTGCCGTATTCCCACTCCCCGGTGGCTGATCTCCTCTGCCTTATAGCTAACCTGCTGCAGCTCTGTTCAAAGCTGAAAAACTCCCACTGGTGATGCTAGTACGCTTGGGTCCCAGCGATGAGAGCTGCCTTCTGCAGATGTATCAGCGCAGCCAGCGCAATAGCACATTTTCCCGGGAGGTGATAAGACTGGTTGGGACAGTAAATAATTAGCTTTTCTGCCTTGGGCTATAGAAATGATTATGAATTTTTAAGCAATGAGAGTGATTGAAGCCATTTCTGTTTGCTTTCTTTTAGTTGTGTTGCAAAGTTTAGCTTCAAGAAGGAAAATACCCTCAGAGGAGGTTGACAGACAGGTGGGAAAATACAAAAATGCCAAGAGATCAGAGGTAAGTCAGTGAGCATTAAAAGCTGGGGGAGAAGGTCTTGATAAAAGGGGGTCGCTTTCATAACAAAGGAATTATCTTTCTTGTTCAGTCCCTCCTTTATCTGATAACAGGCTATTCCCTGAGAAAGCTGGCTCCTGGGAAGTTAGTTTCAAGCAAGAGTTGAACATGAAAGTTCATTTTTTTTGGCAGAAGTTGCTTTCTCTTTAATTTATTTATTTTTGTAAATTTATCCTAATCCTTCTTTTAATGAAGAGGATGCTGAAAGATACTGTGGAGAGGAGTTGTCTCTATTAAGATGTTAGGATTTAATCTCAGAATTATACTAACACACCCCCCCCCCTGCCATGGTCTGCTCAAGGCTGCCTGGATATGCCTCCTCCGCTGAAGGCAGTTCTCCTCCTCCAGGACTCTTGTCCTCTCTCACAGACTGGCAGTAAGGGGTCCCCTGATGCCACGTGTTGCGACGTTGGCTCTTCATCAACCTACTTGGCACAGCAATGAACCTGGAGGTACTTTGGGTTTTGCACACAATGCCTCATACTTATTAACTTTATGTCTTCCCTTATCAACTGAAATCAATATTGATAATAATAAATACATTAGCAATTAATTATAAATGAATTATCATTTCCTGGAAAATGCTTCTAAGCTAAGAACATGGAAGGACATTTTCTGAAGGTTCCCTGTCTACCTCCTCTATTGCCTAAACATACTAGCCTTGCAATTTTCTAGTGGTTTTAAAATCCTTACTAAAACGTTCATTTTTTTCAGCTGCTCCTCCACTTTGCCCTTGACCCACCATCTGGCTGGGCCAGAAGGTACCTTTCCCCAGCTCGAATGTAATCTGGCTGTTATATAGACACAGCAAATACTGCACTCCTGCTGCTGTTGCAAACAGGACTGCAAATCAGACCATGCAACGGCGGTTGGTGCGCACTGAGGAGCCCGATACTGTCACATCAGACGAACGTGCATTGAAAACTTCCTCAAGGTGGCAGTGAGGGCCCAGAACAATTGGCCTAAGGTGTGATGGCTCCTAAAATATGCAACTGTGCCATGCCCGCCATGGCACTATGAGCCATTTTCCCTGCTGGAAAGACTGGAATTGGTTGTGATTGCAGATTGGGGATTTCTTCCAAACCAGTGGGAGAAGCTCCTCCAAGTCCTGCGAGAGGGAGACCAAAACTTATTTCCCAAAAGGATTTTCTGCCTTGTGGAGGAAAGTTAAGAGGCTGAACAAAGAGGAAGGAATGGCAGCTTCTGCTAAACAGAGTAGCTGTATGACTTTAAAATGCTGTTCCCAAAATTATCACATYGATGTACAGCTGCCACAAAGAAGACATAATTTCTTACTGTTGAAGTGGCATCAGGGTGATTGCAGTTAGAAAATACAACTACATGTTTACCCAGCCAAAACCATTTCCCTTCAAAGTCCTCCTTCATAAATTTATAAACGTGTAAGACTTGGAAAGAATCTCCTGCAATCACYTTGTCCCCCACCTTCCCATGAGCCAGGATCAGGTTTAGCCACCTCCTCCCTGTAAGGGGTTGGTCTAACCTGTTCTCAAATCTGCCAGTGAAAGGGCTCAACATCCAGAGAAAACCTAATTCCCAAAGCGTAGCTTAAAATTTCTTTGCTGCAAATTACGTTGATTTATTTTTGTCCTTCTCACAGTGGCCATGGAGAACAAATGACGGCTGTCCTCTTTAAAGCAATTGTTTACCTATTGGAAAACTCATACGTTTTCCTCATAGTCTTTTCCATCTAGACTAAACAAACTCAGTTTCTTCAACATTTCCTCATCACTCATGTTTTATAAACCTTTTATCATTCCTGTTACTTTCTTCTGGACAGTTTCCAATTCATCTACATCCTCAATTCTGCTGGCCCCTGCTTGGCCACGGCCAACAACCAGTCCCTAAGAAAAATGCCACACTTCTGACTGAGACGTTAGAGATCTGTTTCCAGATTCAGCATTTTTCCATGGTAGGCGTAAGCATTTTAGCTTCTGTTAGTACCAATAAATATATAAAATAAACCAAACAAACCAAAGCAAAGTCTCCCATTCTTGAAGGTGATATGTCAGTTTTGCACTTCAGTGGCTGTTGTCTTTATAAAACATTTACATGTGTTCATTCACACTTTCCCTGCCTGGCAGCATGGCTACTGAGGCAGTCAGGGGCCTTGCAGTTAGCAACCCTTGTAGAAGAGTCTCTTACAAGGCAGTGTAATTAAAGTCAGCATTCAAAGCATTTCAAATAATCAAAAGACTAACCAGCCCTCGAATAGAGGAAGAATCAAAGAGCCTGGTGTGGAAAGAAACCCAGTGACCCTGAAGGCATGAGCAACCAACCCAAAGAAATTAAATGCCAACTGAGGAAAATGGGGGAGGAACTTATGGCATCAACAGTGGAATAGCAAACAAATTCAGGAGACTTCAAAAACTGAATAACTGGGCTACCAAATTACATATGTTCTGTATGTATGTAAGTATTTGGGATAAGGAGAAGTCTGTGTGGTTAGAGTGCCCAGGTTTGGTTTAATTCTCCAGCATGGAAGTCATGGGGTGTTTCCTCCTTGGTGTCAGTCATGGCTACCAGCAAGCACTTGTGTAGTTTTGAATGGTCCCACACTCACAGTCAAATCAGAAACACGCTCTTGTCTTCTCACTAAGCCTGAAAAAGGGTTTGTGCACTCAAAGGCTCATCTGTTTTATTCATCTGTATCAGCTACAAACTTCATCACACCAATATCCTTAAGCCGTGATAACTGCTATTATGAAGCTTGCAGCTTTTGCTTGTAGGTTGTTTACTCAAGAGGGGCACTCAAKAGCAGTCTCATTTCCCAAGATTTCTTTTCCTTCTGTGGGCTGACTGAAGTTACACAAAATACTCAGCAAAGTATAAAGACAGCAGCTCATCTCTGATTAGAGGTCTTCATCGAGGAAACCTCCTTGACTTCAACTTCCAGACAAATTCATGCATCCCTCCTGTCTGTTCACTAAGCTAAGCAGCAGCTTTATCACCCATACATTGGCTTCTTTTGTGTTTCTAATAACTTTAGGAGAGAAGCAGAAACTCCAAGTTGTCTGCATTATAGGGTTCTTTTAAATGGTAGAACTGGGACCAACTCATTCTAAGGCTGAGACCAGCAAAAAAGAATTTTGTGCAATTAATTTAGCAAGCTTTCAGCCCGATGTTTGTTTAACCATTGTGGATGAGAACAAAATTCCCCCACAGCCCTTTTTAAACACCTCAACTAAGAAAATAAGCTTGAGTGTGGTAAAGAGCGTGTTGATATCCCAAGGGACCAGAGAAAGTGCAACAACAGAGCGCCTTTTACAGAAGGGGGAGTGTTAAGCATATTTAAACCAAACATTTCTTTCCCTTTCCTTTGGGATAAAACTATTTCCCATAGAAACTAAGGCTGTGCCCCTACATGTGTAGCCCGGGGTGAGATGCTTTGATGTGAAAGAGAATCCTGGTAAAGTACCGGATGCAGAAGCCAATGTGGAAATAGGAGGGACTTCCAGAAGCAGGAAAAAGCATTGTCCCAGAGGGGCTTCCATCCCCCCCCCCAGGTTGTCACTCAGACTGTCTGGCTAGTTTCCTCCTGCTGGTCACTTTGCCATAAGGAAAGGCTTGTCTTAGACATTGGGGAAAAGTTTATAACTTTTCCCTTACTTTAGGAAGCTGACAAAGTGAAAATATGAGATTTTATGTCATAATCTAGATAAAAAAACTGAAGCAAAAATTTCACGAATTATAAACCAAACTCTGCTTTCAAGTGTACCACAGAAAACTCGGAGAAACCATAAGTATTTCAGAAAAGCAGGAGTGCTGTAAATTGGAAAAGGGGAGAGTGATTTAGCTCTGTAAGTTTTTAGGAGGAATACAAAGAAATGAATGTATTGGCATGAAATTCTTACGAGTGTGTGCACTCATATGCTGTTGGAGCTACACGGTAGGATGAAGGGAACATGCACACAAAGTGCAGATGATTTGCTTTAGTTTATTGGTAGGATAGTCTCAAAGGCACGTGGTGTGGGAGATCTGTGTGTAAACACTCGCCTGGTATTGCAGGACTGACAGCCCATGGGGAGCCTGTTCTAGAAAAAAATCTGTGGTGCTTTTTCCATCTTGTTCTTTAAAAGAGCCCAACATTACTCCCTCCTTTCTTCACTCCTCACTGAGATCAGTGCTGGTCATGTTCCTAAACTCCAACAGTGAGTTTACACTGCTAGTGCCATCGCATGACATACAAAGAGCAGAAGTCCTCCTGCATGCTCACGAGCAGATTCTGGTTGCATGCAGAGTCTGTTCAGCAGCAGCAAAAGAGAATATGAACCATGATAACTTGTTATTGTACAGTAAGTCCCTCCTCACCCTCCAAGTTTTCACCATTATCAAGGTTCTTGAGGGTGCTGGTTCTGAAACAGCTGATAGGCAACTGAAGTATCATTTAGTCAGAAGACCTTGTCTAGGCAGATGGCCTTATGATGGTAATGGGTGAGTTTTGTTTCTGTAAGTATTTCAGCGCGAGGCTCACAGATAATAAACTACATCATCATTTCTTTGTATGCTCTGACTTGCAATGACACATCAAGTGGGGCGTTCTGCAACAAAGAGTTTGTCGGTACTCCCACTAGAAAGCTGTGAAGGTTTAACACTGCATCCCAGAGTAAAATCTKGCACCTCGTTTTGCACCCAGAACAGTGTATTTGTTTAATTACTTAACTGAATTTGTTGAATTATTTCTTTGGTGACTAGAGAGGACTTCCTATTGGTAATCTCCAAGGTTAATGATTCAGGTATATTTATTACTAAGTTAGCACTTAGGGCCTACCTCACATAGATGAAGTACACTCCCTATCTTCAACATCTTCCTACACTGACTGTCTACCAAATAGATTACTGCTCTACCTGATGTTCTTAAAGCTAGACAGAATGTTGCCATATGGATCTCTAAGCACCGACATCTCTGCCTGAAGATATGGGAAGCTGGAGGAGGTCAGCACTCCTGAAAATCAAGCCACAGGATCAACGTCACAGCTAAATCTTCAACGTCACAGCTAAATCTTCAACATCACAGCTAAATCTGTTCACCATTTCCCTGGATGTCCAGTTGGCAACTCAAAGTCCTTTGAAATAGGACCCAGGGCCAGAGAAAGCTCCAAGCCCCCCCATATAAGGACTGGTTTCCTCTTTCTTTATTTTGCTCTTGCATAGGGAGCCCTGAGGTGTATTTAATTAATGCTCATTATGAACTCTGAGAGGAGCTTGAGACATAAACATTATTATAGCTTCAAAGCCTAGGRGATCACTCAGGTTTTACTCAGCTCTCTTATGCTGGCAGAGTTCTTACTGACCTCTGGAAAATCCAAGTAGATGAACAAAGTCTTCAGAATTTGGCCCAAAATGTACCTGTCTCTCACTCCTGGGTTGGACTGTGCTTTAATCTATCTTACATTCTTCGGGTCTCATCTCTTCATTGACTCGAACAGCCATTCAGAGGTGTTGCTCCACCAGTAATGGTTCTCATACAAACACTTGCTCACTATCAAACAGTCTGGCTCTATTAATAATAACTTTAAAGGGAACAGAGAAAGAGGAGACAAGAAGTAGATTCAGTTTAATAAGAATTTTCTTTCGCCCAAGTTTTATGTTCTTTTCTTTTATCTTTTTATCAAGGCAACTGTATTCTGAAAAGCCTCAGGGTACAATAAACAACAGAAGGTGATGCAATGGCTGCTCGTTATTGCTTGATGGGTGAATCATCGTACTAGCTGTTATCTGCATTATTGGAACAGATCACTCGAGGGCTGCATTGAATATGGGCCACAAAATGTAACACTGTACTAATGGTCATGATGTGACACGTCAGTCTCTTTATTTCTAGATGAGTTTCCTTTCAACTGCGCATAGATAAAATCATGAGAAAGGGTGCCCATCGGATATATTAAATATTACACCTGGGCCTTATTTTTATCAGAGTTCAGTTGGTACCAACTGGCCAAATCCTGCAGCCCGTGCTCACGCCAGCGAGCAGCTGTTCATGCAAAAAATTCCACTGATTCAGCAGGGCATCTCAAGCAAGCTAGTGCTCCCTTTTCAGAATTAGTACTGAGGCTTTTCCTACCTCACCCTGCTGTTTTACACAAAATGCCACATCCTACATAGTTTTATGGTATACCAGGCTACTCTTTTTTTGCTGGGTTTTATGAATATTGTATTACTGGGACCAAACTGAGAATGCAATGTTTCCACGCGCAATATCTGATCATTAAAAAATGCCAATGTAAACATACTCTACCAAAAGCAAAACGACCTCTTTTATCTTTCTCACACATGATGCCTAGTCTACATGAGGACCTCAATAATTAAGATCCTAAAACCTGACCTGCCTGACAGAGGAGGCTATTCTGTGGGTTAGTATCTGAGGTCCTCTAACCAAATGACACTTCCGACGAAGTAYGAAGCCTAACTCTTGGTGTTAACTATACAATTTAGCTGCTGTGATATGCTTTTGCTTTGGGTATTTAATTATACTGACTTATTGTCCTACATCTGGACTCCATGAAAACAGTTCAGTCCTTCAGGAAGCAGGCACAGAGGCAGCAAAGAAAATTTGTGACTTTAGGAAGTGCCTCTGCCGAGCAGTCTCTAGCCAGCCTCTGCAAACCAGATCTTGTTTACTCCATAGTATTTTGTGGCATTTTCTCCCTTTGTTTCTTGCAAGTCTACGTGCACCATTTCCAAAACCGAAGGTTTCAGGGTCTCTAACTAACAACTGTAGTACCGTCAGCTGTCCCCTGGGAGTGGGATGTGGCATTGCATGGCTGTAATCAGACCACATAGTGCCTAGAGCAGAAAGAGAGGCTTACAATTTATGCTGAACTATCTGTGCAAAAGGAGAAATCAGGACAGCATGGGCTGTAATAAGGTTATACTATTGCTTATAAATAAAAACCACTCTACTGTCCAGTATTCACATAAGGACATCTTCCCCCTTTGCACYGGGGAAGAGATACGTAACAGCAAAGGGGTCTAAAAGCCTTCATTAGGCATGTCATCAATGAAGGAATTTAAGATGGCAAATGTCCAGTTGCCTGGCCAGAACCAGCCATGCAGTGGTAGAGCATGGCAGGACCATAGCGCTAAGGCTGTCCCAGCACGGGCAGATCTCCCCATGCAGCCGTCCAAACTAGGCTAGCAGCTGCAGAAAAGCCCAGGATGGCGTAAAGGGTGGGTGCTTGAAGATCTGTTGGCCACCCTTTCCCTCCCTGTGAATCACACATCCCGAAAGGAGCAGCACAAAGTACTAGCAGTAGCCTCAGTACCTGCTTAAATATTAGCATCCTTTAAGAGTCTCACAGACAAATGAAGTTCATTTAACCCCCCGCCCCAGGCAGAAACATGGTGGAATAGTAAATAGAGAGGGATACGGTGATCATCTTCATCTGTATAGTACATCATAAACTATATTTGGAGGCCAGCGTCTGGCTGTGAGTGTATGCCTACTACTATGCTCCTTTCAGCTGCAACTGTGTTTTGAAGATCGATTTGTCTCTAACATTTTGATTTGATGTGCAGTGGAGAAAGAAACTTTTCAGAGGTAAACCCTTTCTCCCTTTTGTCATTAACATTTCTCATTCTCTTTTGATTTAAAAGATTCACAGTGATGGAAATTAATGCCCACGTGTTAGCTCATCAACAAGTGATGCCACTAAATTTTTACCAAAAAGACCAGAAGGAGACATAGTTGTGATTTCTATTTAACTACGCTTTCTTTATGAAGGCGTGTTTCCGAGATGAAAGAAGTAACTGTTATTGTAAAGTACTCTCCATTTTGAATCCAGAAAATACAGGAAGCCAAGCAGTCTCTTTGTTCATCCAGCTACTACTGCTGCTGGAGACAAAGCAAGCCATGCATCTACATAGTCTTATGTTGATTTTGCTTTTCTTAGACAAAAGCTTTTCTAAGGGGTGAGGTCAGTCAACAAGAACGGAGGAAAAGGGATTTGCAGTTACAGCTGTACTGCCTTCTGCATGCCCTTGGTCAGCTTTCATCTATTTCCTTGCTGTATACATTAGGCTACGGCAAAATCAGTCCAAGGAGAGAGGGAAGGAAATCTCAGAATAATGCTGGCATCCTGGGAGAAACCTTGCCCATGGAGACACAGAGCAGCAAAGACCCCCTGACCCGATACACCATCCAGCCTCYCCAACTGCAGCGTGTTGGGTGTTAAACACAAAAGAGAGACTGATGGTTGTTCCCCCCCTCCATTTTTTTATGAATTTTCATATGGAAAATTGGAAAGCTGTTGACCAGCTCTAAGGCTGGGGACAATATTTCTGAAAATGTGGCCAAAGATTTTTTCCTTGTTAATTTTTAAGACTTCAAAGGTTAATTGAGACTTCAACCTATGATAAATTCCTATCAATTCTAAGGAAGCACAGGTTTAAAATCTTCTGGAAGAAAAATTGAGAAAGATGAGTAGATTTGGTGGCAATTTGAGAAAGAAAGTGAGTAGATCTTACTTACTCAAAACAGTCATATGCTAGAGAGGTATTTATTTTTCCTAAATTTCCACATTTTTTACATCTACTTGAAAAATAAAATCAAGTAGAATGAATTGCACAAATTACATGGTATTTACATTAAATATAGCCTTAGAGTCTTCTAAGAGAAAAGGATTTTGCCATTCTGGATTTTGCTTTGTTACACTTCAATTTAGGGTAATAATATCACGCTAAGGAGACTAATTGTCATGGGTTAAATCTTCAGCAGCTGGAAATCAGCATGGTTTAGCAGAATTCAGTACCATAGATGAGGCCTTGACACCGTGTACTACTTCTCTCTTTGGTGCTTACTTGAGCTAGAAGGTGGCGTGGCTATATATGTTGTGCGGTAGGGAAAAAAAAAAGCTAAAAGAGGAATGAGGCAAGTTAATTGCATGACAAGAAAAGACAGAAAAGTCCCATGAAAGCAGAAGCAATGCAATGCTGTCCCTGCGCTCACTGACCTGAGTCCGGAGACATGTGTTAACAGCACACACTGCAGCCCGAGGCAGAAAAATGTGATGTGGTTGACAAAACTGTGGCATGACTAAAGACAGAGCATGTAAATTGTATTTATGTACTAGTCTCTGAAGTGGAGAGCATATTGTCAAGCAGCCTGAGGGAGCTGTATCATATGCAGCTCCGTGTGCAGCATAGTATAGCTGTATCCCATTAAGATGCTAGTAACGGAATATATTAAATATCCTCTTGGAGGCTAAGGGTCCAATCCTCTTGCACTGAAATCAATACAATTTTTGCAATTTATTTTTAATAGGAAGAGAACCAAACCCCGTCAGCTGTTCTTATCTGAAGGATTCACATGCAATCAGTAAGACTAGCAGAAAGCTATGTGGCTTGCACTCCCAAAAATGCCCTTCCATAGTCACATCAGAATGACTAGGGTAGGCTTGCATGGTATATGGGGACAGACCTATGACTGCTCTGCCTGTACCCTACCCAAAAGCCAACAGATCCATTCACTGAGCCAAAGCTATCGAACACTGTCTTTCAGAGCAACTAGACCGGCCTAGAGCAGAGAAATTTGTTTTCTGATTGTAATATACACCTAGATGTATCCTAAAAGATAGTAGCATTTTATAGTCTGCTGTTACAAAAGCCGTCACCTGCTATCTTCCTTCCTTCCCTCCACAGCTTTTTTCTTTCCTTTTTTCTTTTTTTTAGCTTCATAGCTGACCTCCAGCTAAATAGCTTGTGTGTATGATTTTGTTTCCAGCTCTCTCAGGAAACATACAGAGCCAGGGAAATAATCAGAGCTTTAGTATACCAGCTCCCTGCTCTGCTTCTTGGGGAGAACAGGCTGGGTCCTGTTCTGCCTTCCCCTGGGCAAAGAGGACTCTGCTGATGTTGGTGGAGCTAAGGAAAGGTAAAACATCAAAAACCAAGAAAGAGTCATCCACAGAGGGGGTTGTGGGCTAAAAATACGGGGCAGTTTCTTAAAAAKCCAGCTGTTGGATTACATAGGAGTTTCCTTTAAGCGCAATAAAAGTTTAAGTTTTCCATTTGAAGTGAACTTGAAAATATAACTCAATGCATCCTGAAGGCTCAGAAGCCCTGCTGACAGATTAAAAAAAATGCCATTTTTAAAAAAAAAAATCCCACAGTGTGTGTATGTGTGGTGGCTCATGACCAAGTGCTGGAAGTGGGCAATAGTGGTCCCCTTCACAGGTGGTGGTGTCCTGCACCATAGCTCTGCTTCAAAAGAGAGTTTAGGGAGGGAGCCAGTTCTGGGTCCTGCAGGACTTAGACCTCGGTGTGCCCCTCAGCAGACTGCTGCAGCAGAGCACACTTCTGCCCACAGCACAGCAGGCAGGGACTGTGCTGTTTAATAAATTATCTTACTGCATTGCTGCATGAACATCTCCAGCTCTATATAGGTAAACCAGGATAAATTTCATGTGCAGGCCACGGGAGCAGATTTTAGGCGACTGCTTGTTAATCTCATTCCCTTAACCATCCATCATTCCGTGTATCCCAATAGTAGCCCATAAAGGTGAGGCCACTTTGAGATTTTCATTGCACAGGCAAACRTCTTCATCTACTTGGGAAGAGGCAATCTGAGTTTTACGTGAAGTGTTGCGCAGCAGTAGCGGGTTCAGCTTCTTACCAAGAAAGCATTTACTTCACAGTGGCTCTGGTATCTCTGGCTGCAGCCAGTTGTCTGAAGCAGAGAGCTAAACCGAAATACCATACCTCAGATTGGTTTTTCTCTTCTCTATGTTGTAAAGCCCTTACGGCAGTTTTCTTAACAGCTGAATATGCTACACTCTCAAGAGCTTTATGAACAGGGACAGGAAAATACGGACAGTTTGTGCAGTCTCTTCAAATGGAGGCAGCTTATTCTTGTTCCTGCTGAGTCAAGGGACAATTTGTACAACCCGTCTTATGAACTTCCCCTTTTTAATTTAGTGATAGCATAAACCAAGCACAGACCCAGTGTGCAACAGGGCATGACTGAATAAACTAAAACTGGGTAGTATGCCAGCCAATTACTGCATATATATGCAGTAGTGATACTTTTTCTGCTCTGCCAGGGTTCAGAGGAGGGCTTTGTCTCAGCCAGGCTTGGGGAAAGGTAGCAGATTGCACACAAGGCTTTCTACTTCTTGGGGTGGTGGAAGGTGGAAGATGCATCTATGCAACAGGGGTGCATGGAAAGCGCATCTATCTGCAACTGCCTGCCATAAGAGCCTTCACACATGGTTGTAGGAGTAGGATGTACAAACAGCTCATCTGAAGTGTAGTTGCACTTATCCTTTCACTATTCACACTTCTGCTGCTGGGAAGGGCAGTGAGAACTGGTAGAGCTTAGGACCTGGCTCAGGAGAGCTGACTCGGAGCAGACCCTGGCTGGGTGCAGTGCGAGTGGACTGCATTTCCTCACAGCCCATCTCCAGACCTGCCCGGAGCTGTTGCTGTTGCCGGCAAGAGGCATTTCCTGACAATTTGTGGTCTGGCTCCCCAGTCTTTGCAAAGCCATGCATTTCTGCTAYGGAGGGATAGTGAACACACCTCACTCTCCCACAGCCAGCTCCATAGCCTTGGAGCTGCGCAGCAAGGTCTCAGACAGGATTGCACCACTGTGACCTGGATGCCTTGGTTTTATTGACATCCACACTTTTGAGACACCTTCTGAGAGGTGGATATATATGCCCTGTAATTCAAGCAGATCCAAAACCTGCAGCAGGATACAGAGATCACAGGAATTAATGCAGCATAGGGGGTGTTCAAGGTTTTGAACTTCCATGTGTGAAGCAGCAAAGGGCAAAACCCAGAACTTGAAGCCAGAAATGTCACCGATTTATCAAGACCACTAAAAGACAAGAAACCACTGAGGTAAAGAGAATGGCTGACCTGAGAGCCTGCAGTGTCATGGGAAGTCCTCCAAGAGTCCAAATGACAACACCAGGAAGGGATCACGTATAAACAAATGCTGACCCACGGCATTAGAAAASGTGGAGAGATGCCCTGGATTCACCAACAGAGCAGGGTGACAAGACCTGCAGACTGAAAATGTCCACATTCAGACTCCCTGCTTAACTAAATTCTCCTGAGCTTCTGTTGGAGTGAAAAGTGTTTCATCCACAGCTGGTGACATCATCTGGATCTTCCCAACACCGAAGTGAAATATTGTCTGGGTACTCCCAACATGAAAGTGAAATATTTTCTGAGCATTCTCATTGTTTCTGCATTATTAGCAATACTTTTAATATATTCACACTAATTTGATTCCAAAGAAACTAAATCATTCCCGAGTTATCCCTACCAGACATGGTTTTCTCTAGAAAGAATCCCTTTCCCCCTCTATTCCTTAAAATTATAGCTCCTGAGTTATACAGATTKCTATGAACTTTCTCATTGTCCCCCCCTCCCCCATCTCTTATATCTTCTTTGGGGTTTTTTGTTTGTTTGAATAATCATTGGGTTTACTTGCAGGTATTTTCTTTAAAAACAGTAGAATCCTTGTTTCCAAATGTGCAGTTCTGGCTGTTGACCACCTCAGAAATCGTTTCTACCCAGTTGTCAATTACAACTTTTACTTCCTTTTAGAAATTCTTTCCTCCAGCTGATTTGGTCCATAACGATTCAAGAGTGGCATCCTCTATCCTCTGTCAGCACTACTGATGGGGCTGGAAATACCCACGGGAAGCTTTGCTTTACCGTGCCGCACTAAAATAAGCAGTGGTGTCCCAGCCATCAGGGACAGCTGGGCCTCCAGCCAGCTGGGGTTTCAACGCCTGTTTGAATGATGATGGAGAGGCCACCATCTGAAGAACGTTTCTTGTGTCTTCCCATACATCTTACCTGTCCTCAGTGTAGTGAAAGAGCAGACAACTGTATCAGGCCACAAATATTTAATAAACAGCATTTCTGTCCACTAGAGTCGTGGTATTTAAAAAAAAGAAGCATGAGTTGCTCATATTTTGCCTCAAAACACTGATTGTGATCTTGATGCTTGGCTTTGTGGGAAGCTGTTTCAACTAGGACTGAGCACAGAAGGCAGGTTTCAATTTGTTAGACTCACACACAAGAAAACTGCTCCTACCACATCAGATCTCTGGCAGTACACACTGTATCTTACATCTAAGTGAGGAAACAGAGGATGAGTCGGACTTTGCTTCTACAAATGGAGCTGTGCAGATGGCACAGTGCTTACAAAGAGGCAGGAATATTGTCTTTTGATCTCAGTAGGAGGGTGGGGACAGAGGAGGGGGAAATGTGATATTACCCACAAGCTGGGGAAAGTTTCAAATCTCTGGCTCAAACAGGCAGAGTATTTGCTGCTGGGTTTCTGCTTTTATCCTTCTCATCACTGATATTAGCTCCTGATGCCCCTTTTTTTAATTCTCAATGAGTTTGTGGTAATTTATAATGCAAAGCTTAAGAYACATTGGAAGATATGCAAGCCCAGTTTTTAAATTACAAATTCTATTAAAACAAACCTTCCAAAAGCACTAGTCAGTAAAATATATTTCAGTAATGGTAAGCGTTCCTTTTAATGAACAATGATCTTAAAATCCTAGAGCAGAGAAAAATTTCTAATAGGATAAACAGGAGGTTTGTTTGGACTTGGCCAAAAATTTATGAATTAGCAATGCTAATTTAACTTAGTAAAAAGCAATAGATTCAAGATATGAATTGACAAAACATCTGCTGGAAGAAGGATATGCCATCTCCACTCAGTTTAACCATACTATCAAATAGCCATGCTGAAGTCAGTAACATTACAGAGAAAAATTACGACAAGAATGACAGGGCTCCTTCTATGCAGTTTTGTAATCTGTTGAAACGAACGTCCTGAGACAAAGTTAGGCTGATAAGTAAAGAGAATAAACAACAACAAAAATATATATGGATAGGAGCAGATCCTCTTTTATGAAAAATACTGTTTTATATATTTTTTTATTTCTATTGAAAACCTGAAAACAATTTCAAGAGGAAAAAAACCCTTATTTTTACTAGTTTTAAAAACCTYGAAATTTTCCAAAGAAATTTTGAGAATTTTTGTTTCCATTTCTTGTGAAATACTGTAGTGAAGATATCTTCTAATCTCAAAAGAAATCCTAATAGTTTAAAAGACCCGTTTGTTTATGTGTGTGTGTGTATCTCAGAGAAAGAAGGAAGAACCTTCTGAGAGCAATGCCGATTACTCAGTGGATGAGTAATTCCCACGCCCCACTAACATAAGAGCAACTGAGAAGACTTGCGCTTGGCCCCAGAGCAAGGTAGACAGGTGTTACACTTTTTCATTACATATTTCCAGTCCTACCAGCTGTATCTACGTTGTCATGGAAGATAATACGATATTTTTTTCCTAACTCACACTGCAAAAGGTAGACGACAACTTAAAAGCATGCTTCCTTGATTTATAGGGTCTCAAACCTTTTGGTCACGTTCGTCACTTAAGAAAAAGTCATTTAACTTCTGTGTAAAGTAACATGTTAGAAAGAGAGAGGGAAAGCAGGCTTTCATGCAGCACAAAGCCCTTTGCATTTAAAGCAGAAGAAAACCTCATCAATATTCAAAATTTCTTCTGTGTGTACTGTAACTAGGCTGATATTTATATACCAAATCAGCAGAAGAGSTGGAAAAAGCTAAACAACGATGTGTGAAACCGTTACCAGAAATCCCATTCATACAGATAAAATAGCATGGATGAGCCGACTTTGTGGGGTTTTTGCATTAATTGGCTGTGACACTAGATATAAGGCTCAGTTTCAGATACCAGCATTGACTCTTCCAAAAGTTCGAATAATTAATCCAAATTCTCAAAAGAAGAAGCTTTGTACATGACCTGAACTTAGAATATGTGAAAAATCCTGCATGGAAGTTTCTCTGGTTCCTGAATATTTTTGTAAAGATTTTTTCAATGAGTGAGAAACCAAGTAAGTGAAAGATGCATGAAAGCATTAGCAAACTGCAAAAACCTGCAACATGTATTTATGGTGCAGGATGTCTAATTCTTTATGGAAAATAATAAGCCAATTTTGATCTCTTGGGCTGGAACTCCTATCTGGAGATGATTCTCTCTTTCTCCTCACTGACTACAGAGGGAGCCAACTTTCCTCAATTAAAAAGCTCAGGTAGGTGCCTGAACTTAAATCCCTCTAAAGTTTCTACTGTGAAGAGCATAAGCAAACTAAAACGCTGATTCCCTTCAATTTTACAATAATTTTGGTGACACAACCTTTCTGGGTGGAAGTCAGGTCTTCAGTTAGTCTGTTTCTCCTCTAAATGTGTTTCAATGTTTTCAGCTCAGAAGTTTGTGTACTTTTCCTGTGCCCAAGAAAGACCAATAGAAAAGACAATATCCTAATGTAGTTAGCAGCAGCAGCAAGCAAAAGTCATTACACAGGGTGAATATAGTAAATTAAAAGCAGTATAAGTATCAGTTAAAGTTGATTTTTGACCACAAATCTATAAAAGTGGCCAATCTGTATTTATCTGGGGAAGCAGTTTCTTAATTTTCTGTGCTTGCTTTTCTCCAAGCTTACAGATTCCAAGAGAATATGGAGGATGCTCTGCATGCAGGAAGCCATTTCTGAAGGACAACAAAAAGTCCATCATGGTGGCAAACACCTCAGGCTGTGGCGTTCCACGTCTTCAAGGAAAGCTCTGCTAGAGGAGACCTGCAATGCGTAATAATTGTCAAGACCTGTACGAGCTGCCGGTCCATCACATCCTGGCGAGGAAGGACAAATGGGTCAGCTCCATTCCCAAACAACCAGAGGATCCCAACCCCCAAGACCACATAGGCTGCAAGTGTTACAAGACCAAATGCTCGAGACCTCTTGGGATATGGTGAAAGATGAATACCTCATCTGCCTCTCTCCTTATTAGCACTTTGAACTCATACACTGGGGTGAGATCACGTTTGAGGAAACTGCAAAAGGTGGCACAGTGAGTGTTTTGCTCCCAAGGAAGGAAGACATTTGGTGGACTATTAACTGTTTGCTGGACAATTAACTATTTAGTTGACTTTGCTGCAAATGGGAATAATCACAGGCTGATCACGTTGATGTGGCTGCTTCCTGGATTTCTTGAGAGTGACTACTTTGTCACTTGGTTCCTTGAGATTTTACGAATTTTTTTGGTGATACAAAACTTTTTGATAGAAGTGAGGTTTTGTGAGAGCAAAGAATCTTCTTAGATGTGAAACACCTTTTCAACAAAAAGCACAGTCAAAAATTAGCACTCATCCACAGATATTTCAGACCTTCTGGCTCTGAATATTAATGACATAACAGTTTGTCACTAATTTCTGAGCCGCTCTGTCTAGTACGGCTGAGACTGCATGAATAGTAAGAGTACCCCTCTGAGTACAGACCAATGTGACCCAAAAAAAGAGGTAAGAACCGGGTTTATGCCAGTTTTGACACCATGATTATGTCAGAAAAGAAACGTGTGTCACTGACAYCACAAACTGTATGAGGTAGACAAGATGCATGTGCCTTGGACAGTCTCTGAAGAAAGCTTGGTAAACACATTCCTATCGAACCATTCTCAGTTCACCGAGAATGAAAACTAAAAATTACATTTAGCCTTCTGTTGTGCGGAAGATAACCAGAAGAAATATTATGTCAAAATCTATGCTCATGAAATAGAGTTGGGCGTCCACCTAGTCTAATCAAGTACCACTCCTGCTGCTCATACTGTCTTGTCTGCAATTTGAAACACTGTGTACTTGGGAAAAGAGGTTAATTTAACAAAGCCTTAATGAAAAACTTGGGGAATAGTGACATCAGCTGAGCATCTGCCCTTCTGTGCCTTCAGTACCACAGAGTTTGCCTTGCTGTAGCTGCAGACTCTTAACGATTTTGCTTTCCTCTAGACTTTCTCACAAAGGTAAAGCAAGGTTGCCCACAGCCAAGAACAAGCAATTCCAGGTCATGCTGTTCCATATGGCTGCATCAGACCTATTTCCATTTGACTAGYGCTTCTGGCATTGTAAGAAGTAACATTGGGAAATCCCTGTTTTGAGGTAATGCAGAATTAGAGATAAGTGGCTTTGCAAAAACCTGAGGCTGGTGAAGTGAGTTTGGATTAAGACCACAACCAAAATATTTTTGAAGCTGTTTTTTCTGTACAGATGAAGACATGAACACATGTATATCATAATTATGCTTGACATCTGTTTACTATTTTGGTCTTCATACCTGTATGTGCAACTCTACAGACATTAGCAATTAATACTACTTGAGATGAACTGATGGGGATGTGCACAAAGGGGTAACTGATAGTATCTTTCCTGATAGCGTCAGAGTTCAGAGGATGCGGAAAAAATAAAAAGAAACTAGGTAACAATTGTTCACTAAACACCTCAGTGCTCAGGGAGAGGCAAAGTTCCTGTAGAGGAAAGCCCACCTAAGACAAAAGAGAGCTGCTGAAATTGCAAGCCCACAACAGCATGGGGCTCTGTCAGTGTCAGGTCTGAGCACTTATTTCTGCTGTCGACAAGCTACAGAAGAATTTCAAATGTGTTCCAGCTCACAGCCCTCGGGAAGAAGAAAGAGGATTCTCAGCACATAAAATCAGTCTTCTATTAATATTTCTTTCTTCCACTCAGGCCAGTGATTTATTGGGAATATTTTTAAGGTAACCATGGATGCAACGCCCAGCGAAGGGAATCTTTCCCTAAATCGCTCTTTCGATCTATTGTTTACATTTCCTTGGATGAGGAGAACGAGGTCATACAGAAATTGGGCGGGACAAAGGCACAGGAAGAGAGGGGGCATCCCAGTCATTCCACATTTACTGGGGATTCAGAAGGGAGAAATCCTGAAACTACTTCTAACTCCCTTGAAGGGTGGCAGGCGGGGCGTGGGTAATTAAACACCTAGGGAAGCCAATGGAGGAAAAGATTTCCACTGATTTCAAAGGTTTACAGCAGGTCTATGGTGGAAAGGCTCGTTGCCTTCAAYTTCAGTTGGAGGAACCAGAGAAGACACCCCCGCAAAGGCACTAGAGCAGGAGAGGACCTGAAAGGGCAAAGTGCTTTGAGAACAAAGTGGGAGCAAGCCAGCAGGAAGGGAGCTGCAGGGGCAGGGGCTGTTCAAAGATGAAGGCTTGCACACCTTTCATAATTTGGAATAAAACCTTCTGATCCAGACAGACATATTTAAATAATTCTGACTCATCTGGCAGCAAATACACCTCCATGGCAACTCCCTGAACCTAACTAATGTAGAGAAACACCCAAGGAATATGTTTGGAAATGTTGTTAACTTAGCGGCATCCAGCTCAGTTCTTAATACACTGGAGCCCACTTAAACAAGGAAAGAGCTCTTGAAAGAAGCAACTTGTTCAAATGAATTGATTTCTTTTTGCTCCAGAAGATACACTGAAAATACAGTGGAACTGTGGAAAAAATAAAATCCCTTTTGAAGAAATAAAGCAATTAACAGAAAGAGAAGACTGAAGTGATTCTGCTAGTATGATCTGATCAAGCAGAGGTTTTTATAAAAATAATGAGGGCCAGTTGTTCACTGCTTTATGTGAATCTACCACAAAAACCGCTGGAGAAAAATATAATCATATAACAGCAAGACAGCACGCTTCTCACCCCTCATCCAGAGAACCCCAGCAAAACTCCTGCACTCTGGGAAGTCACGCAAGGAGCAGCAGCATCTGCCACCCCCCAGAGCTCAACAGGCCAGGATGATCTCGAAGTGGGAAGGAAGGAGGCCACCGTAAAAATCTTCCTACCATCAACCTCTTTTAAACACTTTGAAAATGAAGTAGATCCTGCCCAAGTCTACTGCTGATCGACCCCACGGCAGTGCAATACGCTGCCGCTCTTAGCGTTCCTGCTGGGGTGGGATGTCCCCATCCCACTCACGTTCAGCAGGCCATGGGCACAGATCCCATGGAGCAAACTGGCGATGTGCTTTCGTCTCACATCCCCTGCTTTTTTCGTTATGCCTTTGCCCGGCTTGGTGCCTTGCCTATTCAGGCCTCACAGGTGAAGGGTCCCTCTATGCTGCCTGCTAGGGCAGAGCTTCGCCCCAGCCTGCTGTCCCCACCGGCTGCAGGCACGAGCACAGCGTGCACGATTAAGGTGCATTAACCTCTGCCTGCTGGGTGAGCTCCTGCTGCAGCCACCACAAAACAAACAAACAAATGGGCACAACGGGTCAGAGAGACACCTCCATGTTGCTGTGCTGCACTGATCAAAACCAGCTAAGTTTCAGAACGAAGAGTTTAAATCTTCCCTTTGAGACAGACGTGGCTAAGATATGACGCAACATGGTGGGTTTTCTCATCACCCTCTGGTTTGTACTGTAACAGCCCAGAAAAAACTAGCCCTGTAAAACCAAAGCAGCTTCACTGGGAGTCAGTGGGTTTGGTCTGGGTTTGTAGTGCTATAATTCAAAGCAGTTCAAGTTCGTCTAGGTATTTGATATACCTTCGCTCTCTAAAGACTTAGTCCCTTTATCTCATTGCATGTCACGTATAAATAGTGTCTTTCCCAAAAAGGCATGAAAAAAGCAAAGAAGCTCCTATCTCTTATACTTTTTCTCCTGCAGAGCTAAATTGATAATGAGAATGAATTATGAATGCTTTTCAGTTCAGCTTCAAAAATACAAGGACCAAATTCCCCTTCAATGAGTGTCTATGAATATGGACATGCATGTGTTCATTAGAAAACATAGTTCATCAAGATAGAGAGATAACATTGTGATTTATGCATTTAAGTAATAAAATAGCTTTTCCTTTGAAAACAGAATGGGCCTCTACCAGGGTAGCTAACATGGGAGAGAATATGAAATATTGTGCAAAAGAAGAGAAGCACAGATATTGCACAACGCTTCTACTTGTTTTTGGACATGGTGATGGCTTGATGGTTTTTTTGTGGATTACACAGCTCATTGAATTTTTACATTGTCTGGAGCATGCTAAACATAGTAACACAATTTTTAATGCCAGCACCTTTGCCTATAAAGCTAATAAAATGGGGCCAGGGACCTTTTATGGCCTAACCACATGGTGTAGCACTTGCCAGAGTCTTTCATAGGCTCCACAGATGCCCTGCAGTCTAATACATAATTACTATTTTTCATGTGTTTATTTCAGTTCAAAGTGTGTGCAATAATGTGTTGCAGCTTACCAGATTTCATAGCAAGATGCTGAGGTTATATGTTGCATGCCCTGGGGTAGGTAGGCATGAGGGGGCCTCCTGAGGGTGCAAAGCCTGGAAGGGTGGTGTCATGGATGGAGGTAAGCAAACCACAGAAATTGGAAGGAGCCAAATGGCACTGTGTTCCCCATGCTTAGAGTTGGGAATAGTCCTTGAGTACACTTGGCTCGTGTCAGGAGTGTGCTAATAATTAGGCGGCAAAGGCAATCTGTGGTCCAGCTTGCTCCCTGGCCCTGTTTTATTTAGCCGCCTAAATGTACATATGATTTCATTGATACAGCACTCACAGAGACAAGAATCAGACCCTGCCTGGGAAGATCCCGCTGATAAAGACTGGAGACSCATTCCCTCCTGGATCAAGATTAAAGAGACCCTTAGGGAGCTGGTTATAAATTCCTGACTCTCAGGTTGCTGCTATTTCCTGAACTAAGCTAGAGGAGCACTACTCTAGCTGGCTGTGGGTTATGGGATATTTAGCATCACATATGGATTGGTGAAACTGGTGATGAGCCTACCTTCTCACTACTCTGATGCATCCCCTGATCCCCTTATTTTGGTGCTGGGTGAAATGGAGCTGGAATAGTTGTACTGGCCAAGGAGCTCCACCTTCCTCCAGAGTGCAAATATCAGCTAAGCAGGTGTTGTTCCAGTTTCCATCTGTTGTATTATGAAGGGGTGCAGAGCTGGGGCAAGGAAGTACAATGTTTCTCTAGCTATGGTGTATTTGATTCTTAATAGAGTTTTTAGAATAGTCATAATCATGCAGTGTTCTGTGATTTTAGTGCTTTTGGGTATTAACATTTCTGAGGTCTCAGTGTGAGTCTCAATTATTGAAATGGCCAAGATTCTGGCAAGAAACCACAGGGAGGAAATCAGTTCTGTGCGGAAGATGCCAGGAGGCAAATATTATTTACATAGAGTGCAGAACTACAGAAATATAACAGTATGTAAATTCCTTGACAGATGCCCTGTTTGGCAGCGGCTCAGATTCAAATTTCACCCTCAGCCAGATCTGCAAAAACACAGATCAGTAATCCCGGGTAGATGTGATTTGGTAGAAATTCTGGATGACAACTTACAACTCCCCAAACTACTACTGAATTTACGAAGAAATAACAGACCAGGGAACTGATAGTGTCTGTGGGCCTGAATCAGGCAAGGTCCCTAAGCATATGAGAAACCTCAGTGAAGTCAGAGAGATTGCTGCCTCCATAAACTATAACAAGATTATTTGCCTGACTCTCTAATCTAACACAAGACTATGCTGAGGAAGGTATTGCCTGCTGGGGTGCCCTGTTAAACCAGGGCACAAATATGAGAGCTATTTGAGACCTAATCCAGTAGTGAAACTAGGATCAAACAACATTAATTTCTCACGTCTGCTTGGTGCCCTCCAAAACATGAATTCAGATAGGTGTGCATCTCGTAGGGCATCTGATGCTATCAGCCATGGTCACTGCCAACACAGCAGAGACCCGGCATGGAGCCTGCCTCGGTTAGTAGGTGAGAGCTAAGGCATGTCTGTGGGGAAGTTTGACTTTTTCACAACCGTATCTGTTTAGTGGTTAAACTTAAGCCCTTGTTTCTAATAATACACACTGAAAACTGAAATTTTATGAGACTTGGAAGAACATTCTGAATCCTTGTTCCTTTCTTTAGGAGATGCGGGACAGAAAAGTGGCAAAGTTGCAGCTTACGGTGGTCATTTTTTACAAGTTTTTAATCATATCCTGAGGGCCTTTGAGTATGGTTAACCCAGGACCCAGTTATGACCAGTCTATTAGAAGACATCTTCATGTTATTAACAGGCTGACATGGTTCACTGGGAAGGTCTCTTTGAGCTACGACTCAACACACTAGTTGATTAGCACGCGCTGCTTGCATTTAGAGAAAAGACTTTTCTACTTTTGCTCACCGGGTCTCTGAGCTCTGCCTTATGCAAATACACAGCGATTACGATTTTTCTTTGAAACCAGCAGCTTCCTGCAGTGGAACATCAGCGTGACAATTTTGTACACTCCTATTGTGGGGTGCTGGGCACACGGCCCGTGTCAAACGTCCCCATGGAGGCTACAGGGCAGTCTTGCCTCCTGCCCAGAACAAGAAAAGCTGAATCAACTCCAGCATAAATCTGTCAGCTAGGTTTTATTCTACGAAGAATTCCAGGCATTATTGCCCTTCAGTTAATGTAGGRGGAAATCCTGCTTCAGTTTGGAGATAGTTCCTGCTTTGAAGCACCTCTACTTCTGGACCCATAGCCCTGGGCGTATTCCTAGCACCTATGTCCCACTCTGTCACAAGCCAGGCGAGCTGCTCCCTTGCATCTTTAAGCAACCTACCTACTCTGCTACAGAAGCATCCTGCCCCAATCTGTTTTCCGCATCTCCCCTTCCCACCCACCAAATGTTACTTTTTAACTCTAAATAAACACTCTGCTCCGGCCAGGGCACATGCAGCACAGCTCCCCTGGGAAGCAGGCACAGCCCTCGGTTTGGTGAATGGTGAGCGGGCCAGTAAAGCCGCATGAAAAGCCGAGAGCAATTCAGACGTTAAGTAGCAAAACTTTATCAGAAGAGCTGAGTTCAGGATTTCTTGGTCATTTGCCTTTATTTAGGGATTATTTATGCCTCCTATTAACCTTACTCAACCATGGCACGTGTTACACAGATGGGAAAGCCAAAGCAAAAATAAGCTCAGCGGTTTTCCCAGCTCGTGCAGAACAGTAGTAAAAGCCGAGAGGAAGCACTCGTGAGCCCCGGTCTCTAGTGATATTCGTGATCATGCAGAGCAGATACCAACGCAGACTGGAAAAATTACTATTGATGAGGAGGAACATATCCATGCTTTTTGGTAAGACCACGGGTGCGTCCCCCTAAATCTCAAGCCCCCCTGGCCCCGCGGGGGGTCCCACTAGGTGGTGCTGGAGAGACGGAGACACCCCGGCCCGCGGAGCCGGCGGGCGGGCGGGCGGGTGGGAGCCAGCATCCCCCGCTCCGCTCCCCTCCCTTGGCTGCGGCTCTCAAAGTGTTTCCTCCGGAATGCCTGCCTGATGATAACAGAACCCCTTTCATATATATTAGGCAAACACGGGCCCAAGGTGGGTAAACATCATGAGCAGACTCATCTTTCTGCTCCGATGCCGAGACAGTAAGAGCCCGGTCGCGCGAAATACGAGCTGCTGAGATTTTTTCTGGCCATCTCTTCAACAACAAAGTGTTTTGAAACACGTGGATTAAATGTTTTTTTAAAAAAAATACAAACCAGGCATCTGACTAACCCTTCTGCAACAAACGTATGACTTGGTATCACCCATAAAATCAATGCCCTGCGTGGGCTAACCTGAATATTTATAGATGCAAAAAAGCATGTCACTTATGTAAGGCTAAGAAATCATGCACACACATGAATAGTCCCTTGTAAAAATAAATAATAAAAAAGGCTGCGTCAAGATATTAAATCAATTTTCCTTTTCAGTTAAGATCCTTATATTTAATTCTGTAAAAGTCCTCTTGGCAGCCTGAAATGTATCCTGTTTAAACAGGAGCTTGTACTCAATCACACTTATTTTTTTCTTCTTTTTTTGGAATACTCTTCCCACTTAAGCCCTGGACAAAAAATATTGAGAAAGCAGAAAACCGGAATAAAGTAATCTTTGTTTCAACTTTTCCTGTCCCTTTTTACTAGAAGGGAAAAAAAAGTATCTGATGAATGAGCAATCCTTATGTGTCAGGGGAGAAGAGCTAAGCGACCTATGGACTCAGGGACTATCGCCTGCTTTAGCACTCTTCTAAAGGCTGGGTGGTGAGGTGATACAGAGTTACTGAAATAACTTTGTCCAAAAGGAAAATATTTTATATACTTTCAGTAACCATCATTATTTTGTTAAATCACCAATTTACGCAGAGGTTCACAACACTAAGCTCAAGTCCATTGGAAACGTGTTTCTTTCTGAAAGTCCAAAACAAGCCAGCATTCAAGTGATGCTTTTGTTAATGCTCCAGCCAGGAGAAAAACCCAGACACTGAGAAGTAAGTGCTGTGCTCTTTTTCCTGCAGTGGTAGTCATGGTGTCAGGACCTTGGTGTCAGGACACCAGTGCAGGAGGCATTAGGGAGAGGAGGGGTAAGAAGAGAGAATACACGGAGCAATTGCAAAGGAAAAGGAGCAAGCTGGAGATGGAGAAGGTAGCTGGACATGCAGTGGGGGTTGTACAGCATCTCTCTGCGTGGAAGTCTTGGGACTGAATTTACTTACGGGGGAGAAGAAAAGTGGACACGTATGCGTAGCACATGGGAGAGTGGTGGGGTGAGAAGAGTGTAGAAGGGAGCATGCTGAGCAGTGTCTGGACTGTGAGCATTTCATCCAAACTGCTATATTGTTGAGACTCTTGAGCAATAAAGCAAATTTTCATTCTAATTAAAGATTCAAGGGTTTTAGAACAATCACCAGAAGAAAGAGAGAAAAAAAGGCAAATCCTCAGAGGACTTGGTAATGAAAAACAAAAACCGTTCTTGTGCATTGTCCAAAATGAATGGCATTCAGTATAATTGCAGAGAGAGGATTGAATGCTACAGTCCACTGTGGTGTTCTCTGTGAGTAGATGTGGGATGGCCCATGACCGACAGCAATACTTAGCCAGGACAACGTCTTCTGGCCAATGTGTACCATAGATTGTGCTTGGAACGCCTTATGGTAGTCACTGGGGTGGCAAACACTGGAAGGGGCAGAGCCTGAAGGCAATTACCAATTGCTTAAAGCTGTTAGAGTGGGTTCATTTGCGCAACATGAATCATATCGGCCGTATGCAGGAGCTTCTCGGCGGAGGTTTGTAGCAGTGCATCAGCCAAGCCTACAAAGCCACTGCAACGGTGCAAGGGAACTAAACCCTGGGGAGCAAAAGAGGATCAGGTTGGAAGCTCAAGGATGAGGCACACGTTGGAGGAGGAGAAGATATGTAATTTTACTTTGTAACTTCACTGTAGTCATAGATGGGGTAAATCTGCCCAACATTCATATGTAAGCCAAGTGCAGGATGGAAAAAACGGTTCAGAGCAGTGTGGCAAAACTTACTGTGTTTACTAACTGCATATTAAATGCTTTTAGGGGCAGAGCTACAAGACACAAAGACTGTATCTAAACTCGCCCCCAGGTCCTTTCTGGCCCATGGTCCTCTGTCTCCTTTCTGTGGGTATCACGCTTAACCTTTCGCTGTGATATGAGGTGAGAACATGGCTGAGGCACTAACCATGTCCCGGGTCCCCGGTTGAGACGACGTCATTCAACAGGGCGGTGGATGGGAAACCCTAGGAAAACTCTGAAGGCCGAATATAACGGCTCTGCACTTTCCACCACTTTACTACCAGGGGGCAAAGAGGGCCGCCCTGGCGCTAGCTCACCTCACCCCGCAGCTGAGGGCCGGCTCTGGCCAGCCCCTGCCAGCAGCGCATTGCTGCCTTCGTGTGCCAGCCCTGCCGAAAGCACTCTCACGCCACATGTGGTTCAAGAGCTCAGATTAGTTATCTTTGCTCTAGTAGAAAGGGCTCTGGATTAGGACTCAGGAGGCTTAAATTCATTTGTCAGGTTAAGTACAGACTCTGTGTGCAACCTTGAGCAAGGTCTTTAGTCTGCCTGAGTGTCAGTATCCTTTGGAAAGGGGCAGTAATTCTTCCCTAATCTCTGAGGGTTTGGGGAATAAAATCGGTAAATAACAGAGCAGCGCTCTGCTACTGACAGGATGGCTGGCACAGCTCTCCTGGCTGTACCGAGTTCCCTTTCTAACGACCCGGCATACGTATTGCAGATCTGGGGCACTCGCAGTTAGTATTTTCATGAAACAGAATATAAAATCAGAAGGAAGCAGCAGCTACAGGGGAATTTTATGTCCCCCGACCAACACACCTGTAAGGACCCTTCACTGTTTTGAAGCATTCACTGGGGAACCATACTCTCAGATGATATTTAACGTCTAAACTCAGTTGGATTGCTTAGGCGCTGCCAGCGCTTGGGTACTATCGTTCACTCCACAGACACACATGGAAACTCTGATAACGATGTAGAAAATACCAATACCAGAGCAAGGCTGCTTTAGCGGCACTTCCCGGAAACCAAGTAAAAGCTGAAGAAGACAGCGGGTCCCTCTTGCGCCTAACCGCATTTAGGTTGCCTGTTCCTTCTCTTTAACCTTTGCCTGCCCCCTTTTTAATATTTCCCTTTCACACGTTTTCTGCACACAGGTCTGCAGTTTTCCTTCCTGCTGAGCTACAAACCCACTGCTGCTTTATTCCTCCGCTCAGCGCTTCCCTGCCCCGGCTCGGAGCACGTAGGCTTCATCCCCTTGATGATCAGCTGAGGAGCAGATGGAGGATCAGAGGAGTAGGATGGCTGCTTTACGAGGCACACCCGCAGCAGCACTGATGGAGACAACCAAAGAGTGACCACAAGCCGGGATTTCAAATACTGCAATATTAAAATCTGGGATACAGGGGAAGGTCAAAGCCATAGGTCCCGGGGATCATGTAATTTTGGATTATTCTCAGCTTTCGTTTAAAGCAAAGTTTCTAGTGTTCATATTCTCAGACAAAAGCTTGGAAATGGGAACCACCAAGGGCTTGAACATCAAAGGGCAAATAAAAGAATCCAGAACTGATTTATTTTTTTTTAAATCTCATGATCTTGCCATCAACCTCACATTATGTTGGAGGGTAGCTYGGGATTTTTGAGCATGAAAGTCTGGCAGGACTACAGATGCCTCAAAATCGTAACGAATTGAGGCCACAGTCAGCTTTTGAGAAGGCTGCTCCCTTGCAGCTAAGACAATACCAGGGTTTTGCAGAACGGTTTGGTCCTCCCCACGCAACCTCTCACTGGTGAGCATTGCTATCACCGGCAATTGCAGGCATGGATATTTTCTTTTTTTATCCCAATTAAAGAAGAAACATATATTTTAAGTCCAAAGTGGCTGTCGCACCGCCACTCAAGACTGTAGGCTCATGAAGATGCCCAGAGGAGATCTCCCAGGCTTGCCTTCAGGGCCAGCACAACTTCTTAAAGGGGCAGGAGTCCCGCATAGTTGCAACCATATGTTGAACGTAGAGAAGGCATATGGAGCTAATTATGTAAATAAACAACTCAGCCTATGATGACTCTAAATAATGCAAAACATAAAGAGGCAAAACACTAATGTTCTAACTAATGAAAATAGATTCTTAGGGTGATTAATTTACAATAAAGAGAAGCTGCATATGTCAAAAATGGTACGTCATCRTCTGATTTAATATAATGAGGCGCAGCTGCATTGCTCTTGATGTTCACGAACAATGATCTTGTTCACCTCCTCGTGCATCTGTACAAAAATATTAAGAGAGAAGAAAACTGCACAGCAGAGCTAGCGAACACTTGCAAGAAAAATATTTTTAAGGCATCTCGATAAATATTTACCAACCTTTGGGATTTTTGAATGCTTGAGGTTGTGTCAGGAAAAAAGCATATGCCGATATCCTCAAAAACAACACAAGTGGTCAACAGTCTCCATACAAAAGGGAATAGCTCAATACAATAGGCCACTGTTGTTGTGACTCTCAGTATTGTTTACCTCTCACAGAGCTTCCAAGTACAAACCACTTCAAACATACTACAGTAAGACTTTAAACTGAATCCACCCAACAGGTTAATAAAACAAATATTGATTGGGTTTGAGAGTCACTACAGTAAACAAATCCTTTTGGATTAAAAGAGTTCCTTTGTTCAAGCAATATTGTCCAGAGCCTTCAAGCAACATATTACAATCTCAGCTTAAATCCTCAGGCAATATTTTACAGTGTTTGCCCTCAAATCTGTTTTTATTTGTAGCATATGTATAAATACAGATACATGAAGAGATATGGGCAAGCATTTCATGCACTCAAAGGAAAGAAATCATGCCAAACTCAAAAAAAATGCTGGAAATTCTAACAATTAAGAGCAAAAGTAAAATTTTTCAAGTGCATATAATGATTTATACACCTAAATCTTATTCTAGAAACTGCAACTTGTAGATACTTTTAGCTTCACTCCTCTAGAATCACAACCTCTGCAATGCGGACAAAAATCACATGAGCATGCCAATACCCTTGCACAAGGTCTCCCGCAACGGATCCGATGGACTAGGAAAGCATCTTGACATSGTCCAACACAGAGACACAACCCAGATGCTTGAGAGCAAGGGCAGAAACAGCGAGAACGCAGTAACATGAGAAGGGTTTGCAGAGAATTATTGCCCCAGGTGCAGACTGATCTGGACTACTCAGACCTTGTTCCCTGATTACTTGACAGGGAGTGAAGTCATCTAAATGGCTTTAGATCCTCACCCCACTTTCATAAGCAGCCTGGGTGCCTAGAAACCTTGGTCAAGAGATGACCTAGAATGAAAGGAGCGACCAGGAGCTCCAGCTCTGCCATCGTTTGCAAATGTTTCAAGATGCAGATTGAGAACATCAAGCCAGTCACACAGATTTACGCACTTATCTTCCAAAAGTAATAGATCCACCACATGGTTTTGAAACTTTYGTCTGCAATCATACCAGATTCATTTCCGCAAGTAACAGAGCAGGCTACAAATTCAAACATAACAAGCCGTGTACGTTTTCTTTTTCTCCTGCAAACTTTACTTCCCTCTCTAAATGCAAAACACACAGTAGAAACATAAGCAGAGGAAGAGTGATCAAGTCAACAGGCTTCAGTAACATTATCCTAGCCTAATAATGCCAAATTAGGGAACGGTTCACACTTGTCACAGAATTGTGAAAATCCAGGGAACAGTAAAGAGTGAAAGTACTGTCAGAAGTTAACAAAGATATTCAATATTCCCATACAAATGGACAAGCTCAGTAGTGCTGACAGTTCCCGCAAATCTGATTCAACCAATGGACCAGGCTCACGATATGTTTGGGTTAATAAGATACTGCAGACAGAAATGGCCAAAAAGCAGGTAAATATCAGGAGAGGGTGATTCTCCAGACATTTGAGCAAACCACTTTGCAAGAGCTTTAAGTGGCATTCACTGTTTCTCATTATCTCCATACACACATCACTTAAATAATCATTTATTCTCTCTTCCTGGGCACGTAAAGCAAGTTGCGTTAAGAACATCAGCCCAGAGCAGACAGCTGGCCACTGCATGACTGCAAGGTGGGTACAAACCTTTTTGCACCCTGGATTTCTTCTTGGGCATCCAAACAGACGCTGTCTGGCTTTTTTCACTAATTCACAGCAGTCAGGTAATTCTCGATAGATAATTCTCAACAGAGCCCAGCCAGCAATGGAGACTGGTGTGGCACTACAGTGAGTCCCTCTAACACGAGGCACAGTTTCTAAGTGACGGTGTAAGGTATTAAGAAATTACACCATCACTGAATGAAAGTGCAACGCATACCCGGTGCTCAGCATCTGCCTTAGCTTAAGGGCACAGCATTCTGCAAATCTTGTAAAATCAGGTGGTTGATCTGATAAGGTACTCTGCATCGCTGGGGCTCTCCCTATCTGAGGACAGAATCAAACCCTGGGAGCTTTGCTCAGAGTATCTCACTCRCAGCTAGACTTCTTTGCTGGAAGAGTTATGCAATCTTAGCTTACATCTTATCAGCAGCAGCGCAACAGTCAGACTTCAGGGTTTGCTGTCTCGCAGGCACCCACTTTATTCTCATTGCTGGGTAGCAGCATTAGACACACAGCCTCAGAGTGAAAGAACAACAGGGAGGGAATGAGTGATAAGGAGCAGAAAGAGCTTGCAGAGTTAGCACCTGCACAGCAGACTTATGCTGAAGCTCACTTCATTGATGTGGGGCATTTCTTGCATCTGGAGCATAATGATTAAGAGAATAAAATACATGTTCTACCACACTGAATGCCAGAAGTAACTGTCATGTTCACTCACGCTGCACTACCGAGAAGATAATATAGGCTATTAATTAGGTTTGGGTAGAACAAAACATATTTGAAGAGATCACTCAAAGGACCAACAAAAGGCAGAGAGCAAATTTCTTAAATGGAGAATGATATTATATAACCTTAATGAGGATATATGTCCTCATTAATGAGTGAGAGGATCAATTAAGTGCTCCATCTTTTTACAATTGAGACAGGAGCTTCTGTAGCAAGTCTCTATCTATGTCCAAACACTAACACATACACTGAGGCCTTTGCAGACTTTGGCACTCAAACTCCCTTAAGTTGTGGTTTTTCTGTTTTTAACCTTCTCTGTCCTTCATCACAGTGCTGAATAAACTACTTAGAGCTTCTGAACCATTCACTGCGTTCCTTGATGACCAGCAATAGCTGAAATGCCCTTAACTGAGGGCATTTCTGTTTGCCCTTTCCTTGCCCTGCACCACTCCCACGTACCATTCCCAGATACGTGATCTGTCAAAGGTGGATCCTCAGCAACGCAGTGTTCTCCCCTGCTCTTACCCTAAATATTGCAAGGCCTTCATGCTGTCTCTGATTGCCTGTAGCTGAAACTGTGGGTGCAGCTGTACCACAATTTATCTCCAAATTTTTAGAAAACACTATGGTATTTCRAAATCAGAAATATATTTGCATAATCAGAAAATACTAAGTGATCAGTTCTGTCTGCTGCTGTGCATATGCTTGTCCTTCGAGTCTCCAGGCACTGGTTTCAGTGGGGATTGCTGAGGGGCAATCTAAAGCAGGGGCTCTCTAATGGAATTKAACTTTAGGGTCCCAATTTTTCCAAACCATGTCAAACCATCAAAAAACAATGCTGAACTCAAATCTAGACCCATGCATAACCATGAGAAACTGATAGCCAGAGGAACCAAAAAGCTTCAGAATAAAATATGAGGTTGCATGTCAATAACAGAAAAAAATGCATTGAACATAAATTTAGGATTTTTTCTTTCCTTAGATGTAGAAAAAAAAAAAATCTTTATTTTGATCAGATATGGAAATAAAGGGATTAAAAGAATCAGACAAGTGATTTTTAATTGGTCTCCAGACTGTACCTCTTCCTTTAGTAAAGTGCATGCAAGTGGATAAAACTGCATGGATGGACTTTATTAGCTGCAGCTTTCCTTCCTGACTTCGGGATTAGAGGAATACTTTAACCTTGACACATTCATCTTATACTCACAAAGCTCCACTTTTAACAGTCCCTTCTCCTTTCCTCTTCACTTGTCTGGTTCTGGCACATAATTTTCTAAATTAGAAGAGGCTACTGTTCTGTCTTAAAAAGCAAAGGAATTCTCACTTATCTTTGTTAGCAAGAGCATGGAGAAATTCAAGATGCTTTATTATTAACACATCCTAAAAGTCTACTGCAGATGGCAGAAATATGGCAAAAGCAGACGTTTGTATAAATAAGGCTCTTTAAAAGATGCATTAGGCTGTCCTTTAACAGAAAAATAGGAGCATGATTTTATTTATCAGATAGTAATGTAAAGCCAAGAATGCAAATACATGTTACTTATCTATTAGTGAGAAAGTGTATTTCTTTGAAGCTTCCTTTATGCTAGAGAAGTTTACGATGAGATTTTCAAAAGCACTCAGCACTGCTCCAGCTCTGCGCCGAGCGGCATGTACAAATGCTGCTCCTGCTGCYGCTCCTGAAGGCAGAACTGGGCCATTACGGAGTGGCTGTGAGAAGTCCATAGCTAGGGGGAAAACTGCCCTGCGCAGCCACTGGCACACCTGTCATCCACAGACAGGAGGGAAAGTGTCTGTGGAAATAAATACTTATTCAGAGGGCTGGGGAAAATGAGAATGCAAGGACGTTTTTGTATGTGTGTGTGTGGAATGGGGGGGTATTTAGCAAAACACTTGAAAGTTAATTGCAGAACAAAAGAATGTACCTCAAAGGTACACACTTCCTCAGTACACGGATTTATTATAATTACAGAGTTTACTCTTACCTTTTTTCTTTATCCAGCCACATATTTGAGTTGCTTTAGGTTAAAGTATACGTCCTGTTAATTATGGCATTTAGTTCTCAAATCGTAATTGGTGTCTGGTGCTAAGCTCCTATAACTCTTCTTGTCACTGTTTCAAGGGGGCCTGTTTAATTTGCCTGAGGTAAACTAAAATGGAAAGTACCGTCTTATTTGAGTAATGTGAGATATTTTTTGTGGCTTTAATGATCAAATATTGTACTGCTTATAGGGGGTACGACTCGGGGGGGGTGTGTGTGTGTGGTGACAATGGGCAGTCCTACCTGCCAAGAGCTAATCAAGGTAGATGCTCCTATAATAATTTTAAGGGGTTTTATTACATCCTTTAAGCAGATGAAAGTAATACTGCTTAGGATAAACAAACACCACTAGACATTGGATAAAAATCACTACAGTGAGCTACTGGGAACTTTCCTGCCACCTCTTCCTTTAAAAAAAATCTCACAGGAGTGTGGGAGACAGAAACGTTTACCCCACCTAATCACAATTTTCTCCTACCTCTTGGGAAATGCGTCAGGGACAAAAGCTGAAGAAACAACTTCGTGGGTATTTGGGAGGAGAGCACCTGACGGCTGTCAGGTGCAGACCAGAACCGGCTGTCGCATCCTGTTGTAAAACCGCACTACCCAAAACTAATGCACACAAGCTTCCCCAAGGCTTTTCTACAGGTGCTTTAGGTATTGTCTGGTAACTCTTCTTTCAGGTCAAGAGAAATGGGTATCTTCAAATTAGACTCCAAAGCTGTATTTCAGCATCAGCCAGATTTGCAAGGCACTTAAGTAAAGAAATGTCTAAATTTGTTCTCCCAGTGGCAATTTACGTCAATAAGCATTTTCTCCCACAATTTCCCATTAAATTAAACAATTAGCCTGTTTTGTAGCTTTGAGGGTCTACTCTTTCTGCATAAATAAACTGTGTGCTTGTTCTGCTCCTATTTCCTCTGTCGGCATCATCCCCCACACTTTTTCTGTGCACCAAGTTATCAGTATGGAAAGAGGTTAGACAGTCCAGATAGTCACTTAGTCACTCCTGTGCTTTTTCCTAAGAAACGCATACCCAGAAGTGGTTGTTGCACACGACCCGTGTTTTCACAGTAGCTTTTTCTTCTGTTTAATGGATTTTCTCTCACTGTTTGAAGATAACTAGATTGGTGGCCATATGTTTGCTGGATTGTTGTCCTGTGCTAGGCAGGAACCAAACCACTTCACCGCACATTTAAGTGCAGAGGTTTTCCTGCTTTTGCTCCATCCCAGTTTTGTGGCTGAAAGAAGGTGACAGAAGCCCACGGTAGGTCCCTCTTTCGTTCATGGAAATGCTGAACCTGGCACTGCCCTCCTCTCCTTTGGGTTTCCCTTAGGAAGGTGAGAGGTTAAAATCTCTCCYTCTATCCTTTGGCTCTTGATGGCAAAGATCAATGTGACAAATTATCTCTAAATGTTTCTAGTCAGGAAGAGGTTTCCAACAGGCACTTCAAGCAGGCTCCCASTTGAATTGCTCTAGTTTCAAAGAAGCAATAATCAATTCTTTGGTGCACAGTCTTTCCATGTTCCCCTCAGGTGAAGATATATGCTTTGTATGCATTATAAGAGCACCTCGGTTTTATGTGGCATTACGCCTATCTATCTGAGGTGCTCTGTTTCTTGTTTATACCAAAGGAAAAAAATAATCATATTTTATCCTGTTCCTTCCCCTCTTTCTTCATCCAGCAACAGCCAGAGGAATGCAGGACAGCCATTCATTCACTGCTGTAACTCATAGTACTGACAAAAAGTTATGTTTGCTTGCTGCTTCAAGACTGTGCAATCTTCTCCATAAATATGCCATCAAATTTCTGATCATCAGGACTGGATCCTGCTGAGGAATAGGGACAAGCCGCAAGACTTCTGGAGCCACTGAGAGGTGAATGCAGTCTTCAACCAGCAAGCACTTGCAATAAAAGCTCTGCCACTGTGGGATACAAATGAACGTGCCCTCCTGCAATTTGAGATGACAACTCTGGGGCAGACTGAGGAATTCAAGCCGTATCATGGGATTCTTATGCATGACTTTTATATCATCTTGAAGCCAACTAGATAGACAGTCCCAATCAGAAACAGACTATTTCCTTTGTAGTTCTGTGGGACTAAGACATTTGTCATCATAACATTACTCATAGTTCTCGCTTTGCCTCACGTGGAGAAATACAGTGAAATTGTAGTCTTGCTGAAGGCACATTTCTTGCCTACTACATCATTAGCCACTGGCCACGGATTTCAATTTCACAAGCAAAATCAGCAAGCTAACAAGGCCGTTGTCACCTGTGTTGCCTATCGGACTGCRTCATATATCCGAATAATGAAACTTCAGCAGCTTGTTGAGAAATTGCCTCCTCTGGAAATGGCAAGATGAGAGGGAGATGGAGGGAGATTTTTGTATCTCCTTCCTTAGTGTAATTTACTTTGTAGTCACCCAGGAAAAGGCCTTTTGCACTGAATGAATGCAAATATGTATAAAGGAAATTCATATTTTGGAACCCCCTACAAGCACATTTTCTCATCACGGTTGTCATTGAGAAACTCACTGGAACTTTGGGAACTCAGCCACATCAGTATCATCAGCCAAGACCAATCACCCAAGTCTCTGCTGAGGCTGGGGAGGACATCTGTGATAGTCTTTATTTAGCAAGACACTCATTCCAAGACAGTGAGAATAATTTCTGGAAAGAAAAAGAACCATGAGAAACACAAAAGTTTGCTGATCCAAGGGTAACAATTATTCTTATTTTCCTTAGCAAGAAAATGWGGAGACTTTTACTACACGTCCATAGCAGTGACATGTACTGGCTAATGAAAAAAGCTGCAAAATGGAAGTCACATCCAGCTGAGAGGTGGCAATTGCCAATGGATACACCTTAAATCCTTCCTTTTTGCATCATCCTGTATAGTAGGGTCAATACCACACTGTCCTATCTCTGAGACTACAGGAGTCATGACAGTGATACCTTTGGAAGCTGCAAGGTGAAGTTTTCACTATGGTTTTATTCAAAGAGGAATTCCTCAAGCAAGAATCTCCTTGCAGTCAAGAGCCCCTAAGAGCGAACTTTAATTCCCTCAAGTACTTTCTGAAAATGGAGACTTCATCAAGGAGGACTTAGCACTGTTCCACTACAGTACCTTGCCTGTGCTAGTCYGTAAAGAACATCTCTTCCCCTTCACCCAAAGACTGACAAGGAACTTGAGCATCTCGTTGGCAAAGAAGCCCCAGAGCAAGCCTCACAAAGAAACATGCTACATCAGTTGTACCAAGTTATAAGCCAAACAGTGTCATGCAATGTGTGGTAATCGTAAATGCACTAATACCAATCTTAAACGTACCTCATATCAGCACCTGCTGTAAATTGGCCATGCAGTATTACTGCTGAGGGAAGACTTGTCATGAAATTAGACCTAACTCAAGCATACAAATAGCTGATCATTGGCAAGGCCACTACAGGACATCAAGTGATGCTCTTTAGGGAGAACAGCTAATGCTAACTACTCTCTGTGGTCCCCTTCCCTCTCACCCCTTCAGGAACTGCAGTGGTGTTAGTGCTAGAGGGTATATCCTTGCCTGTTCCTTTTAATATCTGTTYATAGACTTCTTGTCTGTGAATCTCTCTAATCACTTTCTGAACCTGCTGACACCGTGCCTGCAAAACATCCTGTGTAAGAAAGTCCAAAAGTTCATTACCTGCTTTATTAAGAATTACTTTATGTCTTTTAAATGATCTCCTACTAGTTTCACAAAGTGCTTCCTAGTTTTAGTATTACAGAATTTGCTGAGTAACAGTTAATCATTTAGTTTATACATCACCTTCATGTGATACAGACCTCAATCATATCCCCCTTCAGCCTTTTTTTTCCAAATTGAAGAGTCTCAGCATTTTTAATCTCTCCTTGTGAGATAATTGCTCTCTTGCCTCGATCATTTTACTTATCATTTTCTGGGCATTCTCTAACTCCACTATATGCTTCTTCAGATGCAGAGACCAGAACTGTGCCCAGCACTCAAGATGTGGACACACCAGTTTTACACAGGAGCAAAATGCATCTTCAGTCTTGTYCACAGTATCATTCCTGCTGATGCCCATGATTTTGTTGGCTTTTTATTTGCTTCAGCACATTAAGCCAAGAATTTCAGGGAATCACTGGTAATGACTTTGAGATTTCTTTTATGAAAGTGATAATTTACAGTTCAGAGTCCAGCACAGTGTAGGCCTGGTTAAGATCACTTTTTCCTAAATGAATTACCTCACATTTACTTAAAGTGAAGTGTATCCACATCCTTTTTGTTCATTCAGTTTTATGAGGTTCTTTGGATGTTCCTCACCATTGGTGTAGCATTTGATTTCCCAAAGCTGCTTATCCAAAAATTAGCGATTTCRCTCTTCGCTCCCTGTTCTATCACTGATGAAGATTCAGAATCAAACTGGTCCCAGTAGTGATTCCAAAAGGATGCTACTGCTGACTTTTCTCCATCAGGAGTAGTGGCCACTAAGTGACTCTTAGCTTCCTAACCCTTAATCAGCTTTCAGTTTGAAAATGAACCTTTCCTCTAACCCCACAGCAATTTTATGTCTTTAAAATGTTCTGGTGTGGAACATCGTCAAGGACCTTCTGAAAATCCTAACGTAACATGTCTGCTGGATCCTCTTTATCCACAGGCTTATTGACACTCTCACAGAATGCTATCACACTTCCCTTTACAGAGGCCACACTGGTTCTTTTTCAGTGGATCATATTTATCCATGTACTCTTATCAATGTGACACTGTTCTTTAAGACTGACTCCACCATCTTGGTGGGGAGTCAGGCATCTCCAATTTGGAATTTCTGTTGCATCGATAATTTCGCAATGCATTCTGAAAATTCTGCTTTCCAGATAATCTTCAGCAATGTTTCTGTCTGGGGGTGTGGGGTGTGTGTGTCTGTCTGTCTGTCGTGTATTTTCTGAACAACTTCAAGAAATTTGGAGATTATTAAGAAACCAAGTATATAAGTTATAAAGGAAAAATGTAAAATTGGTGGGGCTAGTGCCATCTTTCGTGGACTGCTGCATCATTGCAGCTGGCATCAATCTCACAGATACTGATAGGGACAATCCATTAAGCCCCTGTGCCAAAACCCAGACAGGCATTCCTCAGATAGCTCAGCTTCTACCACAGCTTTCTACCACAGAAAAAGGAAACGAGTGCTGAACTTCACCACCTTTTCACCATGGGAGTTTCATGGCAATAGACTTGCCAGGACATAGAGGCCTCCAAAACTATTTGACAATAGAATCATAGAATCATAGAATCATAGAATCATTAAGGTTGGAAAAGACCTCTAAGATCATCGAGTCCAACCATCAACCCAGTACCCATGCCCACTAAACCATGTCCCGAAGCGCCACATCCACACGTTTTTTGAACACCTCCAGGGATGGTGACTCCACCACTTCCCTGGGCAGCCTGTTCCAATGCCTGACTACCCTTTCAGTGAA
>JASVER010000020.1:9513891-9691074 GCA_030449065.1 Oceanodroma leucorhoa | reverse complement strand
TCCCTCAGCCGCTCCTCATAAGACCTGTTCTCCAGACCCTTCACCAGCAAGTTACATTCAGCTCTGTGGTAGTTCACAGCAACAGACACCACTTCTGGTTATTTGTGAAAAGCTGTCTTACTGCCTTGATGTAATTCTATCATGCATAGGAATGAAGCCCCTCATGCCTCATTCAAGAAATTTAATAGCAACAGATAAAACTATGCATGAATTACAGAGGAGAGTTTCCTACTGTTGGAGGAGTCAAAATTTTCCATAATTAACCTATACAGTTGTCCATTTGAGGTTTGTGTAGGCCAGAAGTCACGCCTGTGATTCTCTTAAAATACTCCTTGTTAAATCCATATGAACGCAGAAGTGAAATATTTTGCTAAACCTTATCATTTTTACAAGCCAGTAAGAACTCCTAATGCAAGTATTCGGAGCAAACTGCTGCTGCAGATGTGGTCCCAGACTGTGCTACTTCATCGTCATTGCAAGCTTTGCTGCTGGAGTATTTCCTTGGTTTGTCTGTTCATGTTGACCAGGTAGCAAGACTGACTGCCAGGGAGTCAAGTCTGCCCCAAGTTTCCAACTGACATTAGAGGACAGCCAGCCAAGAAATTGTCCAAGAAGTGCAATCCATTTTTAACATAACAAAATGAGCTGCCTGCTCATAATGCATGGGGACACGATCCCCTTATTCTCAAGCAAACTGGCTGACACTATTGCTATCTTAATATGCCATGTCCAAGAAAACATGGGCATGAAAGTGTGGGCCTGAATGTTTTATCTGATGGCCCGGAAATGACACCAGCTGAGAAAGTCCTAAAGGAGTTAACCACTTGCCAAGATCCCTGACATAACGAAAAGCTCCAGTATTACTTCTTTAAGAAATGCCCAAGAAATCCTGATCCAAATCCCATACAGACTACACTGATCAATTTCTTGGAAATCACTTTTAAACTTTATCTAGACAAAGCTTGAGGTGATTTTGCTCTCCTCACAAACAGCTAGTGCAACTGTGTCTGCTCTTTCTCAACTATGAAACTTAACAGACTCTTGGATACTGTCACATCTGACCCTACGATCTCCTTTTAACTCTGGTGATTTTAAGAGCTTCACCAAAAGCATACTAATTCAAGCTGTCACTATCATGCTGTGCTGTCTCCAAGCACATGGTCTGGTTGAATGTAAGGTGCAACCAGCCAAAGATTTAATCCTTTCAAGCTGTTATTAAGGAAGACTGGCTGATGAGGCTTGCGGGGTTCCTCATTGTTCTGCATGTCACTCCTCATCTGACTATTGCACACAACCCCCTGAAGCTGTCCCATTGGACAAGTTATCAAACCATACCTCACTCGTCGCAACCCCAATCTATCTGAAGGATTGCAATGCAAGCAGGAACAGGTTTTGGATTCATCTCTGACATCACCTACGTGGCATTCCTTTGCACTATGAGAGCGTATTTGCTCAAAGCTATACGCTAAGGCAGCCCCTTCTGTTACCAAGGCCACTGCACTTGACTCATTGGAAGTGCAGATTGCCAAAGGATAAGTTGGAACTGCTGTGTCAACCGGTTGACAAGACACTTGTCTTTCAGTTCTTCAGGGGCCTCTCTCCAGAGCCTGGGACTATTACTGCATTCACAACCTGATAGTCCAAGCTCAGCAAAGTCTTTACTCAAGTGTGTAATACTTCTTTCTTACTCAGGGTTCATAATGAGTCACAGACCTCACCGCCCCTAAGAGAAAAGACTGCAAACCACAGGGGAGTTAAATTTGTTTCCTTCAGATGGATAATTATATCACCTAAAACATGCACAGAGGGCTTCATGGTTTCATACAGTCTGAACACCTACTAGAAGTCGCTGTGTTATATGTGGGGGATGTTGTTCCTTGTTTGTGCAAACAGCATTCATGCCATGACCTGTTTCTCTACTTCTCCATCCAAGCAGAACCCAGAAAGATGCGGGGGGGTGTGTGTGTGTGTGTGTGTGTGTGTCTGTCTGTGGTGGTGTTTTGCTCGTATTGCTGAGAAGTTACATCACATACCTCAGGCTGCTCCTAGCCTGTGTGTTCTGCCCCACAAACACAACACTGTACATGCAAGAATCCACTGGCTCAAACATATGCAGAAAGCTGTTTTGGGGACAGCTTCTCTTTGCTTTACCCATGAATGACTTCTTAGTAGGATTATTCCACATGAATAAGGAAGGGTTATCTGGTTTGTAAAACCTGCTTTCTTTTGAGTCTTGCAAGGGAAACAGTGGAAACTCTATTGTTGAGTCACATAAAACTAGAACAGACAAGTTGCTGTGGACAAGGCTGTGCCACTTAGACCCAATCCTCTGGTGGGAGTCATGTAGAAAGCCCTCTTGCTAGGGGCATTTTCCCTTCCAAGGCCTCACAGCTACTAGTCCTGGTAAAGGATTGTCTCTGTCTCCCTGTGCAGCTGGCCAACCTGGGAGAAGGCAGCCTGCTAGCTGCTTCTCATCCCCCTTGGAGAGCTGAGCTCACTGCGAGGAGCAGGGAGGGAATAGCCCCCTCCCCCCATAAGGAATCAGTATCATTGCAAGGGGAAGAAGTTTTTGTTCATCCCTATCCCTTCCAGATAACCATGTATAGGAGAGGGAGAAGTGAACCCTAAGAAAAGCACGGAAAAAAGCTCCGGCAGAAGGGACTGAGGCTAGGTGACGTACAGGGCAATTGTTTTCCAAACTCTAACTCAAACAACATTGGCTTCAGTCGGCTGTCTAGCACTCTAACCCTCTCGGCTTTAGTTCTGCCTCCTTGCTCCTATCACAGGCCTTYGTGGTTTCAAAGAACAGCTTATCAGGCAGTATCTATTTTCTTTCTGAATGTGTCACAATACCCTACAATTAACCACCTCAGTTTCAAGGATTAGTCATACATTCACCGCATACACAGACTTTGCTTTTTTGATGACTAATCCCAGGCAGCATGCCCCCTAAATGCTGACATGAGTATAATTTGTATAATAGACATACGCAGAATTGTGCGCTGTACTTGTCCATACACCGGTGCAAACACTTCCCCCTGGGCTTATGGTAATTTGTACTACGGTGTTTTTCAATGCCAAGAAACAGGCCAGTTGTTGTCCTCAGCAGCCTGCTGGACCTGACAGCCAGCCTGCTGGGAACAGTTTAAAGCAGCAGCTACAGCAAGGAGTTAAAAATCATTAAGCTCATTCTAAAACCCTAGCTGAAGGGCTGGTGCACTGTTTGGGTTTGAATTAGTCACTTGACCTCTGTTTGTTTTATTCATCCCAGCTGGAGAACTGGGCATAAAAACAGACTCTTGCCGCAAATCTATAGCAGATTAAAGGAGGGAAAACAGAGCATACTAAGAGGAAGAACAAAACCCAGCCCACAATATTTTCACCAGTATAATAGCTGTGGGCTTCAGGTAGAGTTTTAAAAGTGTCTCTCTGACTTAGGATGCAGTTTCTCAAACAACAGGGGTTACTGCAGATACCTGACCAGCATACACGAGGCAATGACATGCAGAGGTACTAAATATTTCACCCTAGCCTCCTGCCTTGTGCTGCATTCAAACCTGAATCCCAACCATGTTAATGCAGATCCAGATGCACTATAACCCAAGAAGTCAGGACAAAATGTGTAGCTCTGCTGGATACATCCACTTTTTTGATCCTGGAAATCTTGTCAAGGTAGAATTTGAGAACTTTGGAGATTTGTCTGTGATTCCTAGATCTACAGCCCCCTCAGAGCAACACATCTCCTCCAGCACCTTTTGAATACAGGTATTGTCACCCCAGAGCCATTGTTGGAGCATGCCAGCTGTTTCTGAACCTAACCGTGCCTACTGTGAATAAGCTGGACCCATGGCCTGCTTAGTAAATTCAGCTAAATCTGATTTACTGTGTGCGTACTCCTCCACATACTTCAGCTGCGATATACATGAGCCACAGCCAGAGACTCTTCTCTCATGAGATCTCGAGGATCATTAGCTCAGGCTCAGTAGACATAACTATGGTAGAATACGACCTACAGAGCCAGATGTGGTCTCACTCTACTSTGCACTGTCCTGCTTCCAGTTAGCTCATATCAAGTCAGGTGGAGTATTTCTGCACCTAAGATGCACGCGTATCCTTAAGGACAAAAGGGCATTTACAAAAGTTACTTCAAAGCTGTAGAAATTTCTCTCCTCTGCCTGCTGACCTTTGGATAACTAAAATAAGACCCCAAATCCTTTCTAGACAGTCAGTTTCCTCTGCAGTAAGGTTTTAAGAGGTTTGTTTTGAAATCTGGAAAGCTTTATCAGCTGATAAATGTGAACAGTGTAAGATCACAAATGATAYACAAATGTACTGAGGAACAGCTGGAAAAACCCCATTCAGAAGCAAGAAYCAATGATATAATGGAGGATTAGGGTAATTTGTGCAATATAGTTTATAGTCACTTTTCACCTTTTCATGAAGGTGAGTTTACCCTTGTTTTTTTTGTTTTACTGCCATCTTCCCATTTGCCAGCACATGCACCCACCTGTCTCTCTGCATAAAGTATTGCTCCAGTACTTGCGCAGAGTTTGAAAGCTCCAGAAGCCTTTTCAAGGTTTGCAAGTCCAGTCCTTCCAGAGCAAGGACATGCATGTCCCAACAGTCTGTTCTAGGGTTATAATTTTGTTCAAAGAGGTGGGATGAATTCAAATAAATGAATAAATAAAATTATTAAACAAATATTCTGTGCAACTGTTATTGGGACATGCCATTATGCTTAACTCTAAATAAATGTAGTTCTGACTAACCTCAGGATCTCTTTGAAGTCGATGGCACATGGGCACTGCTTACCACTGAACACTTGTTAATGCTCAAGAAGTAAAATCTATCTCCGTGCAGTGGATCAGTGCATGGACCAAGTGTCATTCAGAGTCCTCCTGACGCCTACCCAGAAGGCTGACATGGAATTCAGCTGAAGCTGACCCCCTGCACAAGGGACAGTGCATCAACAACACTACCCRTAACAAAGACAGATAAAAACAAACTGGCAGGCAGACATCAAGTAAGGCTGAGAATGGATTTTTCTACGTGTTTCTTTTGCACCAATGTACAATGCCCTGGTCCTGGTAAGCATCACATGGTGCTATGGCACTATAACACATATTACTAACAACATCAAAATCCTTTGTCTAAGAAAAAACAAGTATGGAATTCTTACTCACACGCACGCAATAAAATTTTAAAGTTATAGCATAATAAAGTTATAGCAAGTCCTAACTGTTGAAAACGACCTTTTATATTTAATACAAAATAATTGTCTTATTACGTATGATGAAACTCAGGTAATCTGAGAAACCCAGAAAGGGATTCTTGAATTTCTCTCCCTCAGGCTACTCATAAACAAAATGATGTACAACTTTGGAAACTTTATTTTTCAATCATTATAGACCTTCATTTTTAAGAGCTGTTCAGAGGCAAATTCCAGCTGAAAACTTAGAAGCCTTATTTTTGGCAAACTTTGTTTCAGAAGCTCTTTCCCTTCTACCACAGCTTTACCTATCCAGATATATAAAAATCTGCCAGGAATTGCTTTTATGTGGTTTATTCACTCCTTTTGACAATTTAACCTATGAGTGGACAGAAACAGAGCAAGACTATTTTTGGTATTATAAGAAGGACACATCTTTCAAGGAGTCTGCAGTTCTTGCAGACAGGTGGCAATGACCACAGAGCAGCACACCAGTGCATGCGATTTGGGTGATTCTGCATGCAAGTATGTCCACTCTGTTACTGGGTTTACATGTGCAGAAGGGAGACATTTTCGTAGACACATCGACTGAGCCCATACCAGACAATTTAGCCTGAAAATGGCTAGGGAAGAAAATAAAAATCAACATTTTTCCAACTTTTGTTTTTAAAATCATATGTTCCGAATAATGGATGATAATGCAACTCAAACATGGAAGCAGCCTATTTCATGATGCTTAACTCCACATGACTTCTGTCAGGTTATAATGGTATCACTAACCAGAGGTTAAACACGGCCACTTATTCAGAGCCACTGTTGCTTTGCCTTTGGAGACCCCATAGACAGCAAAAAAAGACTCCAGTATGTATGTAAGTCTAGTCTTGAATSTCTCTGCTGAGTCAACCATGAAGGACCAATGCTCATCAGGAGGCAGACTCCAGACTACTATGGCTGAGTTACGACTCAAACCAATAATTCTTTCTTCTCTTTCTCCCTTTATAACAGGTCTCACTGACAAGACCCATCCGAGTTACCAACCCCAGCTGCTGGCCCCATCCTGTCCACACAAGTAACTCAGCAGCTCAGGAACCAGTTTCCAAAATCCTACAGTTTTCATCACAAGGGAGCAAACATGATCTGGACGTGGTGGTCACTGGGAATCCCTCATCAGTGCTGTTAATTTTAGCAGTTCTTGGGCTGATTCAGGAACAGCCCAAGACTGCAAAGGACAAATAGTTGGGACCAGTAGCAACACCTGCTCCCCAGTCTGAATTGTCCCCATCAGTGTATCATTCCCCTGGGATTCGTAAGCCATCTATCTTTCCCTCAAGCCTACATACATCTAATGTGATCCTGTTCTCACATCAGCTAAACTTCAAATGAGATCCATTAAGGCCACATGAAAACAAGACCTGATGACTAAAGGAACAAAACATAATGCATCTGTGTTGGTGTAAATGACAGGAACCTCTTCCACCTCTTCTTCCATGGCAGCTTTAGCAAAGTGCAACTCCTTAAAGCCAAGGCACAGAGTGTAACACATCTATTTCCAAAGCTGTGRCATTTTAAACATCATGATTTCCCTAAACTTCAATCAATCATGAAAAATTACAAGCAAATATAAACAAGATAAATATGGCCCTGGATTGCCTCCAGAGGCCTGTGGTACACTGCAGGCAGAGGATAATGTAATTAAATATGGGCAGCCTGCCTACTACTCACTGTCGGTTTTGTCCGGATGTGAGCTGAAGAAGTYTGCCCTATTGCAAACATTTGTTTTACAGTGGTGCAACTTAATTGAGCTTGGAAAGCTTCCGGAGGCATTAACAATGGCTTACCTCGCTAATGAGTAGGGATAATACAACCATTTTGACTTGGTGGGCAAAATCCACCCTCATATCCATTTTATACCCTTACAAGTGAAGTAGGTACTTATGGGTATGTGTGCTCAGGGAAAAAATGGAGTGATAAAATAGGATGAAAATGGTTCCTTGTGTTGAAAATGTACTGCTGTGAAGAAGAACTCAGGTCCATGTGAACTGCTACATGATACATGGAACATATGGTGTAATTTGCCCAAAAATCAAGGGGGAACTTCCTCTACACTGCTGATGCTCACCTGCTTTCTGAAGTTGCTCAGTCACCTATGTCAGAGGAGATTTAGCCCAGGGAATCACAAAAGGGCTACTGAAGTATCCTTTTGCCATAGGCCAGTTTGCACTCAGTGAAAGAAGCCACCTCTCATTTCCTGACGTCTTTCTGGTTGCCATATTGACTTAGGCAAGCCGAGCACTCTGGCACTAATATAGTCAATTGACTTTGGAAAGCAGAGCAGGAATGTTTTCAGCAAAGGTTATTTGCTGGGTGGTGCCGTTTCTTTCTTTGATTGGGTTGTGAGGCAGCATTTTGATTTGAATGGGAAAACAAATTAGTACATTGCCCAAGCCCCTCCTCTCCCTGGGAATACAGACACTCTGCCCACAAGGTTTGTCCCAGACTAAGTCTGGAAGCCTCTTTTGAGGAAGCCTCTTGTTAAAAGTATTGGCAGTTACTGCAAAAACGGGATGACGGTACTCTGTCTTCCTGCACTTCATATTGCAAGATCTGGTTTAAAATACGCTGCCTAGAACGGCTGCAAAATACAGGGCAGATATGAGCGGTCTGTGTGGCACTGCAAGCCAAATGAGATGGAACAGTTGCTTATCTGCTCTACAAAATGGGATCAAAAGGCCTTCCTCAAAAAATCCTGTGAAGGATGGCGATTCCGGATAGTGGCTCAAGCTCCCTGAGTATGACATTTTGCAAGACTATGGCTGGGTTTTGGAAAAAAAAACATGTTTGTCTCTCMGAAGGTCTTTTAACAATGCTCAGTCTTATAATCGAACACACACAATGAAGGCGGGCACAGGAAGGAGACTTGGCTTGAGCTCAAGATTCCCTGGTGGTTGGGACTTCGGGGTTATTTTCATTCTGTCTGACTTGTACACTGTAATTGCACTGGGGCTGCAGATGACAAATTAACTTTTTTTTTGCCGCTGTTTACAGGTATTTGTTTGGATTCAGGGGGTGATTTTTTGCACACAGGGATGTGTCAAGCATGTGTGAACATTGCATTTCATAAGATTAGCATTAAGCAATGCACCTGGGAGATGACATAGCCTGCAGCCCATTGCCTGTAAGAAGAGGCTTCTGGAAAGCCATGTCTGTGTTATGGCATAAGGTTCACACAGAAAATGCATCCTTAACAATACTGCCAAGACATATTTGGAATGAACAGCCATGTTTTCTCCCAAATGGGCAGAGAGTTCAAAGCTAATTTGCTCGCCAGCATCACTCAAGGAGAACCTCCTTCTGTTTATATTTGGACAAAAGTGATATCAAGAAAAGATAATGTCAGCACCTGGTTTGCTCCTGACTCTCCCAAGCGACTTCCCACATAACTTGTTTGGGTGGAGGATGGCAAGCAAACCATCAGTAAGATCCCTATAGGTAGGTGCAAAAACAAACAGCAGCTTTGTTACTTTTACGCATAAAAGGCGACCCACGTACAACTTTTACCTTGAATAACTGAAACAGGAAGATGTCTGGCTTTGTTTAGCCTCTCACAGGCAAGAAAGGTTTGCCCCTCCAGCTAAGGCCAGGTCTGGGGCCCTCTTGAGACCTCTTTGAGGCAGTAGCATCATGGACAAGTAGAGTACCAAGGCAAACCTATCTGTTGGGTCCCAGAGTAAAAACCATACCTGGCAGAGGGCCTTGGAGCATTTGGAGTGGGCAGCTCCATATCAGAAGTCAGAATCCATTCCTGGTTCTGTATCCACTTTTAGAAAGAGCCATTAGCAAGTTAATCTACCTGCATCTGCTACTTACGCACATATATACACATAAGTACAGCCATACCACGTCTGACTAGTGGCCTGACTTTGACAGTAGCCAACATCATCAGTTATTTGAAAAAGACTATAGCTACCCAGCATGGGCAGCTGACACTTTTCTGGAGCACTTACCTAACCTCCAATGTCTGGGACATACCCACGTTGCTTGCTAAATGCTGACTTCAGGAGCCTATCATGCATTTCATTTGACACATTTCTTGGTCGCCCTCCCAGCCTAGGACACATTATGCAGAAGACCAAAAAGTTGCAGCAACTGGGAATACACAGAGTATAAGCAAAAGGCATCCTTGGGATTGGTGCAGCTGGGCACAAAGTAGTTTTGAGATAAGAAAGGGGAAAGAAAATGTGTCATAAAGCTCACTCTTTTCCATTGCCTTCCCAAACACACACATGTCCTGCATTAAGTGTAACTGACTGAAATGAGCATTGATCTTTATTAAGTATTTCTTTCCCTATACTGCAAATAGGGATTTAATTCAATAGCTTAGGTACTCTTAGTAAATGAATGCTGCTGAGCTCTGGGACACCTGTATCTGTTAAGCAAACAAGAGTAGAGATAGGAAAGAGAAAGCCAAGGAAAAAAAATGTTGTTTTCCAAACTGTCGAGAAACGTCCTGTTCAAATTTTGATGAAGGCTCAGTTCGGCTTTGTTGTTTGAATACGCTGGTGATAATGGATGCTTCCTGCAACAGTGGGAACAACATTTCTTGTGAATTTAGACATGTATTTTTCCTTGCAAAGATGACTTCTTTCAAGTTCCACAAAACCAGGGACTGCCATGCTTACTGTCTTAGCAGATGATGACAGTTTTGTATTACATACTCAGGCTACAGCAGCATATTCTGGCCTCAGCTGGACCCTTTGAGCTCAATACCATAGAGAAAGAGAGTAAATGATTGTTCCTGTCTGCCACAAACATCTTAGTAAGCTCCAGCCTCTCCAGTCATGCCTACTCCAGGGGCAAGGAAAGGGCACATATCATGCACATCCCCTGCACATGCTTCTCACAGGTTGTTGTACATGAATTTTCACATGTAAGTTGCAGTAACTCTTCCTACAGGAAAGAGAGACCAGGGTGGGTTGCTAGAACGAGAACAGCTCCTGCAGTTTGTCCCTGGTCCTCCATTTCACGAGAGTCCCAGTATACAGCTGTGGGTGAGTGAATTTTCATGGTCCATTTCTCATGGCCCAAAGACTGTAATCTGGGCACCGTAGTCTAAGGCATCACAAGTGACAAGAACAGAAAGATCTGTGCCATGGCAGAGAGATGGAAGAACAATAACCCATTTCAGTATAAACGGGCAGGACGCTTAGTCTACATAGATGAGTATAAATCCAGGTAACAGCAGCAGGGATCTTAACTCATCACCAAACTATTATGAAAGGGCAATCTCATTTCCTCTCACCATCTCGTTTAATATTTCATTATTTGCTCACTTCAGGGCTACTCACGTGGCTTTCCAGATTAGTAGACTAGGAGGAAAAAAAGCTTCCCACATAATATTGTTGTTGTTGATAAATGAAGAAAGAGAAAAAACTAAGCACAGAGACAAAGTTATGAGTCACCTGAATGCACTTAAGCCAGATGTAGAATTAAGAAACAGGCACTGACATGCACTCATGAGAAAATACAAAGTTGCTTTAGCCTCTCTCAAAAAGCAATGCTGCAGGGCAGTAGGACTAAAGGGAGTTTTAAAAAATAAAAAGAGAATGGGGGAGGGGGGAGGCTTCTTAACATATAAATCACAGTGTCAAAATCCTTTTATCTTTTGGCGCCCAAATCTCTCATCTGCCTTAGCGAATGCTAAACAAGTCACTAGCAATTCTTTGTGAATTTTTAATTGGTGTTTTCACAACCTTATTCTTGATATTTCTAAGAGAAATTAGCAGATGTTCACAAGAAGAGTTTTACAGAGAGAAATCTCTCAGATAGRCTAGGGGTGAGTCTGAGAAAGAGCTGGATGTCCTCCACCTTAGCACTGGCTGCCGCAAAAATTCCTAGCTTTTGTCAGCTTCAGAATATACTCTCCAGGACTGGAAAATGTAGCCTGAAATTGCCTACATTTGTGCGAGCACTAAGTTTTACGTACAAAGTCTGCAAGACTGGGTTAGCAGCAGCTGGTCTTTAGTTCGCACATGGCAAGGTCACGGCAAGACARAAGTTCAACCCTTTTCCCTGGTGACAACACAAAACTGGTTTATATTGCTACAATATGAAGGAAGAAGTGAAAACTTTAAGATGTGTAGTAAGTAGTCTGTAACAGGGTTCCAAAAACTACATTTTCTGATCTTGCATACTCATCTGCCAGAAAGCTCCTTGAAGAGGGAAGTGCTTAGGTCTGATGTTGGAAATGGTTTATCAGATGGCTTATGAATAGATAGGCAACACTTCTGTTAGTAAACCCTTCAAAAATTGGGTTTCATTCAAAAGCCAGGGAACAAAACTGGACAAGTTTCACACTTTCATTTCAAAGATGCCAAAAGGTTTTTTTTCAACATTTTAAAAACAAAATTCTCAATTGTCATTGTGCAATGCCATTTTCCTTTAAAGGTTGATCTATGCAAGACTAGGAAAGAAAGCTGAATAGTCCAGAACTGTAATAAATCCTTTTGTTTGCAGCTGAATGAAGTTGTCCAGGTTGACTCTAACATGAATTTTCTCATTTTGCTGTTTCAYCAAAAGAAGGAAAATACACGGTTTTGTTTGACTTAACCCAATTTTAAGTCAGCCACTGAAACAAAATATCCATTATTGACACAACTCGGCTAATGAGTAAACCTCCTGTTGCTAGAATATGTTGGGTGCAAGAGAAAGTTTTAAGAAAAAGGGAGGGTGTGCAGTCAGTACATTTTTGAGGTTGATGCTTTTTCCAAATACCGTATGGCTGAGCAGAAGTGTGAAAGGAGCCATTAAGCCGTTCGCTATGCTTGAGCCAGGGCTGGATTATGGCAGCTAGAAACTCAGCTCATCATTTTACTGTTTCGTCTTCCCTGTTTCCCACTTCTACATCACAGACTCAAAMAGTAAATTCCTCAGGACAGCAAGCAACTTTTTATTTTGTGTCTGGGCGGTATCTACCTGGTCCACTGCAAAGGCTTTTCAGTAGAAATCTGTACTGCCACAGGAAGAACATTTGTATCTCCCTTCCCTCAATGCAAAGACAACTTTAAACAAAAGCAAAATCCTCATTTTCTACAAGTTGCAGCTTCTAGCTCTCTAAAATGGAAGAGGAAGCCCAAGTGTGCACTACTGAAGGCAGACACTATTGACCTGAGCCTGGGTCTTTGCTGGACACACCTACTAGGTCTTAACGGGGACTCTGGTTTTAAGAGAGGTGGAACAAAGACCCCAGCAAGAAAGCTGCCTCTTAGTCTGRGCAGGCTGGGGAAATTTCACAGCAGGGTGACTGCTGCTTGTCAGCTCTATCAGGAGCTACAGTTCCATCAGAATTAGGTTTCTACCTTCTTTATTAATACGTAGTCTCAAGTTGGCAGCTGGGTCACAAMCGTTCCTTGAAAGCCCATGACAGGAACATTCAAAATTGACTGCATCAGAAAAATATATGCTGTGGGGTTGAACAGGTATAAATCAGCTATACAATTGGAGTTATCTCATTTGGATTTCTTAGTCCTAGCTGGATTCTCTGAAACCATCAATATTTGCAGACATTTTGGACATGAAATGTCAATGAAAACTAACCAGATAGGCTGTGATTTTCAACAGGTGCCTATCACAGCTACACCATCAAACCTAACTGAGAAAAATCTGATTCTGCACAGTTTGTAATCCCTAAGTCAATCAGCTTTCCCTCTCCTCACCCCCTTACTCTTATCCAAGCTGTGCCTTAAATGGGCTCAAGAGAGCCAATAATAAATGCATTTGTAAAGCTTTTCTTCTTTTTCTTCAAGCCAGATTGAGAAGAGGGAAAAAAGCATCCTGAAATATGAAAGAGCCTTTCTGTTTCTTATACATCTGTAGCTTATTAAGGAGACTATCATAACTGAAGACACTCTGACCAAGCAATTCCAGGTTTCCTCTGGTAGGGCATGAGTAGCCTGTGGTATCAGAGGTTGACAGGATGGCAGGAATCACCAGCAAACCGGCAGCAAAAGTAGTAGCCAGCATGGTGTGAAATATGTTCTTTGGTGCAAACGCTCCTGGGGGACTGAGAAATTGCCTAAGAAGTCTAAGGCATTTGAAGAGATTGTGGCATGTTAGAACCCACAGAAATATGTTTCTCCAATGCATTATTTATTGCTTTTCTGTATTTATATAATATCCAGCTTCCTGAGAGTAATTTGTTTTGGATTGTGTAACACTGGGCAGAACATCAAACATATGTTAATCAGTGGTAATAAAACACTAAGTTTTATGGTCACTGAGGTATTAAATATTGCTAATAAATTATAGGGCTAGCATTTTAAATGAGCTATAGTTTGGAGAAGAGCAGTAACACCATGTGTGAAAGCATTAATTGCCATTGCCCAACTTCCTAATTATCAAGAGTTTCAAATATGTTTTTAAACCAATATATCACTCTGTTACGCATGCAATGAAATACAGCTGCATTTGAAAAGCTTCAATAGCRCTAAGTATTTTACCCCTTCAAAGCACTCTATGGACATGAAAACACAGTACCTCTGTGAAACAGTTAATAATTACTATCCGTGTTTTATACATGGGGGAAGCAGAAGTGCAGAGAGGTTAAAAGTCTGCACTGAGACCACCCAGCTTGTCAGAGTCAGGGTTTGCATTAACTGRGGACACATACTCTCCAGTCTTACAGCACAAGGAACAGGCAGTGCTCCCTTTCCACAGGCACAGCCCAACTGTGCAGCGACAGCAATCCAGTCATAGCAATGGCATCCCGTCCCCACATTGTGTCTCTTCTTCTGTGGACTGGCAGGGACTGGAAGAAGCAAGAGGCACTAATCTTCTCCTGGGATAACTCATAGAGAGGGAAACTGTGCTGTATATGACAGGGTCTCCCGCTCCCCATGCACTAGGACACATTTTAAAAGCAACGTTTTTGTGAACTGCTGTCCTATCCATTCACCATGGGATTGCATCGTCCCAACCTCCAGGGCAAGTCATGCCCGTCACTTGAAACGACGTCACAGCACACAACGCACGTGAACACAGCAGCGTTTTCCGGCGCACTGGTATAAGCATAAAGCCCAGATGGATCTGACAACTGTTCTGCTGCGGGCTTTTCTTAACCGAGGAGTGAGCACAGGCCATGCGTCATGCTGGCAGGTGTGCTGCTAGTGATGTGATCCAGGTGCTCTGGAAGGGGACTTTTACAGGGGCCATAAGGCRTTACCCTTAAACCAGGTAACAGCCTCACTAGTGGGATGGTCCTTACTGAGAACTGCGTGAGGGTCAGGTTTCAAAGCGAGGGGCTTTAGGAAAGCAAGGGCTGGGGAAGCCTGCCATATCCTTTCAAAAAAACAGGGCTTGCCCTCATCTGCGGAGGACTGCTAGCCAAAAGGGCCGCAGACAGGCCACACACAGTAGGTTTAAGGAGCCTGGCAGCACTCAAGGATGAACACTGTTTGGCCTCTGCCTTCCACTCACCTTGTTTTAGCCTGGCTCCCACACAGTATGAAAAATATGAGCCATCTTTCTTCTGTTACTGTCCATTAAATTCTCCCCAAGCACAGTCCCAACAAACAAGCCTCGTGCTGAAATGCCCTCATCTGCACCCACACCTCAAGCCTGCAGGGCACTTTCAGACAGCTCCAGGCACTTTGTTGCTGCTCACCAGACCTTACGTTTTGGGGCAAGACAGCACAAGAACAGCTAGCTCTGTCTCACCTGTAAGACACAGGGGCTACCACCAAACATGCAACATGACAGCGAGTCTGCAGGTGAGGAATGACTCACGTAACCCAGGAGGAGCTGTGGCTCGTCCAGCATGGCCACGTCTGGGTGAGGGTGGGAGGACAGCTCATGCTTGCCAACGCAGCCTCCCTGGAGCCACGGGATGGGTTTGCTCTACCAAGCTGCCTGCTGCACCCCTCCTGGCTGCTCTGCCAGCCGCGCTGCTCTTGCAGCTCCGCCACCTCCCTCCAAAGTGTGGAGGGGCGCACAGCCCAGCTGTACATCCAGGTAGCTCCCTGCTCACCACAGAGGGGGACAGCAAGCCCTCCCCTCACCCGGGGTTGGGCGTTGGGTCCCGGTGTGGTGTAGGAGGCTGCCGGCCCTGGCAGAAAACCTCCTGCTGATGTGGCAGGGCAATGAAAAGGCTGAATGCCGAGCCTGTGCTGCAGGCTTTCTGAYGAGGCACGCAGAGCATAAGGACATGATATTTGGCAGCGGGAGCCTGCTCCTTTGCTTTGTGGGCTCTTTGCTGGCTGCCTTGTGCCTCCTGACGCAGGCGCTCTGCGTGTGGCATGGCCCAGACTGCCTCAGGGGTGCCGAGGGGGCCCGCTGGCCCCAGCGTCCCCTCCCTGGCACTGCAATTAATAACAGCGCTCCCGCTGATCCCGAGCGGGCTCCGGTGCCATCGCAGGGTGACCTGTCAGGGAGTCTGGCCTGGGGGATGCAGCAAGAGGACATAGCTAAAAAAGACATCTTTACTCCAACAAGGCAGTTGCTTTGCTGCCAAGAAAGAAAATTATTTAATTTCTCAGGACAAAAGGGAGCTGAAAATTGGGATGGGAAAAAAGACAGAAAAGAAATAATGCAAATCAAAGCACATTCAGACATTTCACAATCATATAGTAAGAAAGCATAAAGAGCATTCACAAACACACAGGCACAAAACATGCAGGCGCAGCCATCAGACGTGTCCTAGCCTCAAAATCRGAGATGACACGAGAATTGCATTTAAGGAAGAAACATTTATCAAATGAGGAGTTATGTGGAAACTTCTGTGAGGGAAGTTTCCTAAGCTTCCTTCAGAAAATATATGCGAGCTCCTAAGATGTTTCCAATTTTTTTTCYTAGCCTTCTTATCTCCTGTTCCTTGCACAGACTTATTAAAGAAAATACAGCCTAGTACATTGGTTTGTAGTACTCTGAGCACTCCTGACACTAATGATCAATGGGGCCATGTGTTGAAAGATTATATTTTTGCTTTTAAGACCCATTTAAAGTTATGAAGAAGTCATAGTCCATCCTGCCCCATATGTCCCTGATCTTTTAACTGCTGATGACTMTTGCATACTCTGTTAAAACACTGGCACCCACTTGGAAAAGCCATGCAGGTGTTTCTTGCAAAGTCCTGCTTGGATTTCTTGGGCAGTCAGGGCAGTGAACAGGACACGGCCTCAGGTCGTATTAACTGGGCTTGGATTTATAACAACAATGAATTTGAATGCTTTCCCAGAAGGCTGCAGCCTTAGCTGCACTATGCAGCCAAACAGTACCAGAGCACATCTGGTTGCAAACAACTTAAAGCAGCGCATGAGCAATGCTTTGCTACCCATATATCCTGCCAGCATGGGCAAGACCTAAAATCTTCGGGTAGCTTCTTCTGTCTGGTGGTCTACTGCTTGCTCACTTGTGGCTGGATCTGCCACTACTGAACTCAAAGAGACTTCAGAGGAACAGGATTGGAGTGTGGCAGGGTAGCAAGATAAAGCCCATGAATGCTCAGCTTGGGTTTCTGCCTGCTGCCATATTAACAGTGAGCCTAGCCACAGGCACAGAAACTGCCCTAGCAACCCAGGTTCATTTGAAAAGTCCTCACAGGCATGCCCCTTCTCGAATATTAAAATCCTGAAGACATTTTCTCCATAGGCCACCCCAAAACTTATACTTATTAAAGCTGCTTTTGGAAACTACAAAACACAKCAGTTCCACTACAGACCAGAACCACTTCCACATCAAAGCAACCCAATTCTTTCACCAGATTTATAAAGTCTCAATTCTTATCCCTCCTGAAAACCAAAACACCACAAATATTTACTTTTCTGTCCAACACACACCTCGTTTCCTGCTCGAGTATTGCAGGCAACACCACTTCAGTCATGCAGCAAACAGACACGACTTCCTTTTTGCTCCCTCCCTCTTGCTCTCCCTTTGGTCCCTCTGGCTCCAGATTCAAGCACATCCAGCCATTCCGCTTGCTCTCCTGCTGCCAAAAGCTGCACATAAAATTCCTCTCTCATTCAGTCCAACCTGTTTCTCCTGAGTGGAATAGAAAGAGCTGAAGGGCCACCGAGGAAAGGACTTTAGTAGCACTACCGTTGGTCACCATTGGTCACCTTGATTCTGATGTTAACTGCCATGAACAGAAGAAAAGACACATAAGTAGTAAAATCATTTTGTCATGCTACTATATAAGTCCCCTACCAAGAATTGACACGGCTGAAGAACCACACATGGAACTGCTTGAACCTTTCACTGTATATCCAAGGAGATGCATACACCTGTATATTTCTGTAATACACCTGTATCTCTCGCAGCAGGTTTTCAACTAGCAAGGATTTAATCAACAATGCTTAAAAGTGTACATGCATATTCCCAAATGGTGGCTATTACAGATTTAGTTGGAAGTAATTTGGGAAGAGGAATCCCACATTTGGATTATTTATCACAACYTGGGAGTTGGACTCGATGATCCTTATGGGTCTCTTCCAACTCAAGATATTCTATGAAGTCATAAGAAAAGCAGACTGTCAAATGGAAGAAACATTGGGAGTTTCCCAATGATTATTGTTGCACGGAAACCTTCTTGTATCCATGTGTTCAGCTTTTCTGTCCCATTTTATCCACAATGCTCAGACAGTGCTACTCCGTGCCATGCCCTAAAGGAGAAAAGTGCCAAAACCAGCACCGTAAAGCATGTAAATGCCTGAATAAAAATACTGTGAGGATGAGAAAGCTATATTAGATTAATTTTAGTCTAATTTGAAATGTAGAGAGGTGCAAGGAGGAAAGAGAAAGAGCTTTATCTAAAGTATTTGTATGATCTCCATTACTGGAGCATCTTAATTCTTTACAATCTCTAACGTATTTATGCTAAAAGCACACTTGCGAGGAAGGGAAGTGTTATCTTCTGCATTTTACAGATGAGGAACTGGGATCCAGACTCTTAAGAAGTATTTAGGAGTCAAACTCTCACTGATTTCAGCTGAAGCTAGTTTCCTAAGTACTTCTGAGAACACAGCCCAAAGCAGCTACAAAATGCACAAGTGATCACGGAGTTAGGGATGTAACACCCTCTGAACTCAGCTGCTCAGATGCCATGCAGAGCATGAAGTACGCGTCCCTCGGCACACTGCTCCCTACCCAGTTCTGCACTCCCTGTTCCTGCAGCCAATTACTCCTGGCGCTGTGCTGCTCTTCTTCTTCCTTGCCCCTGCTGAGAATCATCCTGCTCCCTTCAGACCATGTCGCCAGCTCATCAAGACCATTTGGACTCCAAAGCTCGTCTCTGAAGTGCTTATTCTCCCTCTCTGGCGTGCTTGTTCTCCCTCCCTGGCTTGCTGTCATTGCWGTAAGGACTCTCTCCATTCCATTGCCTAACCGCCTGCTGTTAGTAATGAAAGCCATCAAGCAGAATGAGACGCATCTCAAATCTCAGCTATGCTTTACATATTCTCACATTTGACAGGGAACTGATCATCATTCCCTGAGAACAGTTTTGCCCCCATTCATTCATAACATCATCTTAATGCAATGAAATTTATGCCCCTGAGAACGCCAAACACCTTACTAAAGTCAAAGTAAAGTCAAATGGTTGTTCCTCTTACAAGGCATGTTATCTGGACTTAAGAGGAAATCATATCAATTTGACACAATTTTGAGAGAGAGCGTGAGTAAACCTACACTGTGCAGCCACTTATGGACCAGAATAAGATAACAGAGAAAGTCTACGGTAATAACAATGGGAGTCAATGTCTGGGGACCCTAGATAGTCCCTGTCCTCTCCTAGAAATAAAAACAAATGTTTCTGAAGAACATTCATGTTGCAGCTTTCTCCCATGATTAGTTAAGCCATGGCCAAACATATATAGTGTCTCTTGCAATTCAGCCACAGACAAATAATTTATTTTTCCCAGGCCTTAATTCCTTTGTACTCTATAATCAAGCTAATACCTGCCTTTCAGGATTGCTAAGTAAGGCTTTCCTGTTCTTCATTCAGTCTTTACAATTACCTCACAAAAGAGTTCCTGTGAAACTACTCCTATTTTAATATCTGGGAAAAAAGTCACTCAAGTGTAGATGCACTGATGTCACTAAAATTACTCTTCAGGGAAGACTGATAATCTGCCTACTAAGTTAATCTATTTTCCTTCAGTATGTGCCATTCTGTTCAGCCTCTGGCATGCTCAGCACACCATGCAGATGTGCTTGTGGAAATGAATTTTTTCCATTTTCAGTTCATTAGACCTAGGCAAACAGTTTTCTACTTTGGCCTTAGTTTTTTTTGCTTTCCTCCACTGTTTCTGATGGCTCTCACACAGACTGCAGCGACAAAACTGTCAGCAGTTCATAAGGGAGCCAAACCCTTTCAGATGGTGCGTACAAGATTCAGAGCTGTTTTCAGATTTACTTCCTTTCTTGTTTCCTTGCAGATAACCCTTTGATGCCACTGAGTAGGTTTGGATATCAGATATATGATCAGCATGTGGGACAATTCCCCTACAAACTGGCCACGTTCACAGTCATGACTAGTCTGTTGGATATCCAGAGATCAAAATGAAATGCATCCAAAGTCTGTATTGTTTTTCTACGCCCTAGACTGTTACAGCAAAGTAGTCTTGGAGCCAAACTTCCTTAAAGTTGACAGGACACCAGACTTAAGTCATCTGGGCACCAGACTGCATCCAACTCCAGTAGCTGGAGATGAAGAAGACAAATCTTTTTAATTTATCATAGGAGAGGTTAAAAGGTGCTGATCAAAGTGTAAGCACTCTCGTCATTGTCTGGACTACTATGAATATTWCAGTTAAGCTGCCACTCACTGGCACTTGAATGTAACTCCTTTTTTTTCCTCTCTCCGAATATGCCTGCTCTATGCAATTCACAAAAAGCAGAACTTGTACCAGGCCACGGGGTCCTTTGGTTTATTTTTTGTTTCAATTTTTTTGTAAGAATACTAATTCAGAGAGCGGAGAGTTACAGTCTGCGTTTCTTACAGTCAGTGCACAGGGGCTTCCCCTGTGCTCCAGTGCACTTTTTGGTCYGTGCTCTTGCTTGGCAGGCGGGAGGGACTGGGAGGTGCTCCGCTTTCAGGGCAGTGAGGAGGCTTGGCTCACTCAAAGAGCAACCGCTATGGTCTGGGCCGGGGCCACATCCTACAGGAGGCCCTCACTGCCTGGAGGCAGCAGTGACAGAGAAGGTCTACAGGGAGGAGCGGGAGGGGAAACCCTTTAATCACCCACGCAAGAAGCAGCAAGGGCTACCGGGAATGGGATATCACATCTTTACTGACTGTAGCTATTTTTCTTTAGTGATACGAACATATGTATGGCAAACATCRTAAAGTATAGAGCGGAGAGCGGAACAGCAAAATCCTGTCTGAGGTACAGATAGGTGCAGCTCATGTAAGAGACAGGAGGCTCGAACGTGCAGTCCCTGGTAGGACTCCAACGGGACCTCACAGTCCCATGCAAGGAAGGCCAGGCTGTTCAGGAAGCTTTCTTTATACCAGGCATAAAATGGAGAAGCAGATGTAGCGAGATTTGGGTATGAAGGCTTGACCTTTCCATGATCTTCTGTACACTCATAGTTATTTCCAGCTCGTCAAGTTATTGCGCATCCAGAAGAAAAGCAGGTGCAATGATACATCAGCCAGAGCCACAACCAGAGCGAAGGCTCAAAGAGGGAAGAGCTGGACCAGCATCTTCATGAGGAGTGGCTTTGAAAGGGGAAATATTTAAGCCTCCTCCTTTTGAAACAAGTTTATCTCAGTTTGTTTGAAACATTTTACTAGTTTGAGAGATTCCTCAATTTCTGGGTTGAGAGGTTAGCAAGATTTGCTCCAGCTTTCTTTTTTTTTATAATACAGGAGTGTGATATGAGAAACTGAGCACAAATCTTCTATAATTAAGACAGGGAACCTCCTGAAACAAGTCAGGTTTCAAAAGCAAATATATGTTTAAGCACAATCACAGTATTTCAGGAAAATTTTTAAAGCTTTTATCAGAAGGTAAGGGTAAAGGCATTTTTATTTCAGGCGTAGTTCAAGCGTCATCCATCTTCCTTCCCTTCCATAAAGGCAAACATTCTTAAGTTACGAATTTTGAAAGATTTTTCCAAGTCTCCATTTTCCTTGGAGCCTAACGCTGTCTTTAATCAAGACTTCCTCCTGGAGCTCTACAGCTTATTCTACAGTCCTTGTAATCAGCATTATTTCTAGCTGTTCACTTTTCCAGCCTCAGTAGCAGAAAGCAAGAATTATTTTCAAATTTATTATTGCATCAAAAATGTCATTTTATTTATTTTTTCATGCCAACTCAGATAAATGTTCCTAGCAAATACTGTAACCAAAGTTCAGCTACTAAGACTCTTTCTAGGAGGAACGCTCTTCCAGTCCCTTTGCTGTAAGTATTTGTGGACAGGCTTTTTTAGAAGGGAAAAAAGAATTAACTCCTGAACCAGCTCCAGGTTGAAACTTAATAACAGCTCTCTGGGAAACAGCAGTCAAAAAACTCAAGGTTCCGAATGAATCTAAAAATGCACATAAATCCTACACACATTTGTTTAAGGGTAAATAAAATGGAAATGGTATATACCTCAGAAAAGGGAGCAAGAAATAGATACTTTGAGTGCCTGGTAGAAGTATTTGAGATACTATGAAACTTATCCTAAGTTAATAAATCAGAAGAGTTTCTACAGGAAAGAGTCAGGGAAGTTTAATCATGACAAATACAGCAGAATAAAAATAAACTATAAGCAATGCTGAATACAAAACATGAATGGCGAGAGTGTTTGAAGCCAGCTAGGGTGAGGACAAGAGGTGGCCTCCCACGCCGCAGCCCCCGCGCCTGCCCTGAGCAGGTTGTCCTCTGCAGAGCTGCATCTCAGAGGGACTGGAGTGAAACACCCTCCTGCCTTGTACCTGCTGCCCCATCCTGCCTGGGCTGCAGCCACAGTTTTCGGAGGTAGACAAGCCCTCGTTAACCCTTTCCAGGCTGCTGCTGTGCTTCTGAATAAACCTATCACGAGCAGAGAAAATTGCATTTGTTTCYTGGACTCAGTGTTAAAAATACTGTTAGTAAATTTGGTAATGTCTCGAGGATATTAAAACAATAACCAATTGGAGACATGATAGACAGCGATTCCCTACTGTGCCTTCCCTCTTCAGGAATCATCAGCTGCTGGCAGTATTCATTCACTTGCTAATGTGGAAAACACAATGTAGAGCCTTTTAAACAGTTTTTTGAGAAAAACTGTGCAGAGCACAGAAGGTATTTATGGAAATTACAGTTTGGGGTGAATTTAGAGGAAAATCAGTGTGCAATCCCCACCACCAGCAGCTGTACATGATCAGGCTGATAGACAAATTAGCAAACTGGGGAGACTSTGTTTCCTAGAAGGAAAGTAAGTATAGTGTCTTTCTCCTCTTCTGACAGCAAGAAAAGCTGAAAAGAGTTCAGCTCTCTTGTCTGCATACATCCATGCACTGTTACTTGTTGTGTTACAACAAGAATACGTTACTCAAATATGAAGGAACACACCAAAATAATTGACAGATAGCAAAGGGCAAGGAAGAATAAAACATACAAAGCCTTTTAGAAGAACAGCGTACGTTTTCTATCCTAAATGTTGCTTGTATCAAAACACAAGGAGATTTCAGAAAAGGATCTGAAGGAGAGATGGGTGACAGGACAGTTCAAGGAAACTGTTTCCTGAATTTGAGCGATGGCCAGGGTACATATAGGGAGGAAGAAGCAAAACAAATAGGGAAGATGACAGGCACATGTGGTGATAACTGTTGTCCTGAAGCTGGGCTGAGTGGGTTCATGGGGCAAATTTTCTGAGGAGACAGTGAAGAAAGAGCTGAGGATCAAGGAAAGACTGAAGTGGAGGGAAGCAATAGCTGAGGTCACTTAAGAGAGCAGACAGCAGGGAGAGGATGCTGAGAGTGACAAAAAAGTGATAGACATTAATGGATTGGAGGTCTCAAGAGGGCAGGGTGAGGCAAGGGGCAGAGGGTAAATATGCTTTGTTGAAAGAAATGGAGAGGTGAGAGAGAAAGCRGTGCTCAAACGGATCAGAGAAGGACCAGTGTTTTGGGAAAACAGGAGCAAGGGTCTTTCAGTGAGTGGGAGTGCTGCTCTGGGCTTGTAAGTCAAGTGAGGGGGCAAGGGAAAGCAGACAAGGGGCTAAGAGGTCGGGCAGGACGTTGGTGAAGAGGCCAAGTCAGCTGGGATGAGATTATGAAGAAAAAGCAGGTATCGTTATAATAAGAAAGGCAGTAAGAGAGCAGCCGCGAGTGAGGGAGGATGCCTCGCTACTACCTCCCTGCCGTGGAAGAGGCTGGCCAGGGCTGTTAGACACACGCTGCAGGAATAGTGCAGGGCCTTTACAAAATCTGGCAGGTCTTTTAGATCCCAGCCTCTCCCCACCCACACCTCACTGAAATGAATAGCTCCATTCATTTGGGCTGGGGTATTGATTTCAGAGCCTTCTCTAACATGGAAATTCATTGAGGCCTCTTTGCCTTCACTAAGCCATTTCCTGAGGGTTGCTCCAAGATCAGAGCGTGCCTCCTCCTGACCCCAGGAAGAGGGAGAGCCCAACCCAGAGTGCTGGTGAGGCTGGTAAAAGTCACTGATCAGCAAATTAGGCCCCGGCCAGCACCGCAGAGTCCTCCTCTTTCTTCTCAGCACAGCCAACGCGTGAAAGAGCCACTACAGTTCCCCCTGCTCCAATGAGTTTGTAATTGGTTTAGACTGACCAAGGATCTTCAAGCATAGCCTGTATTTTTAGGGTACGAACATTCACGTTTAAAACTCCTAGAGAAAACTGCAGCACTTTAACATCAGTTTTTGATCTAACACTGCACGTCTTTGTGGAAGGAGCTGATACAACTGCCTTGAGATTATTATCGTGGCACTGTAAGCAGAGCGGTAACGKTTTGACAGCTACCGTACTAAGACCTCTGCCTGTCGGTTTTATTGCTCRTTTGCTCTCCCAACTATTCCTTTTTCTCAGCCTATTGTTTTTTGCTCTTTACTTATACTACAAGTGCTTTCTGAGCACAGACTATGATTTTTCTCTCGTTCAGGGCACATCTAGTACAATACAGTCTGTCCTGCATGGAGGAAGACAACAATAACATAACATAAATGACAGCCATTCTGCTGAGATGCTAAATACTCTTTATAGCCTGTGTGCAAAAAATACACTTTGAATGTGTAATGTTTTTAACTTAAGACACCACAGGATTAAACGCACTAAAATAGACACTTCATACTACAGACAGCTGTTGCCAGCTGTGCCCTTTGAATAGAATTTCTGACAAAACTGGCCTCATGAAAATAAACGAGGGTTATTAGTATCACCCCAGAGAGCAAATAGAAAATCATTTTCCATTCTGTCGTACTTTTACCTCCTYTTAGTTGTTAGAGTAATTGTGTACAGTTTCCAGTGGTTCTAATAACCTCCTAAATCTTACACAATCTGCATCTTCCTCCAACAGGTTGATGGTTCAGTGGATATTATTTCCATGGGGTGTTTTGAGTCTGAGTGTTTGGCAGTTCAATTCAATAACAGCATCAGCTCTAGAACTGAAAGCAAAGGGTCAAGTGACCCTGGCAAAGCAATCAGCTTAATGATTTCATGTTTGTACAAAGCTTCTGAAGAAATAATGTGTTATAGAAGTGCCAAGAATACTATATGCAGACTTTCTTCCTCCTAGACCTTTTGCTTGCAGGGAAGTACAGATGATAYATGACTCATTTTGAACTTTTGAATGAAATAGGTGTGACTCCTTTCTGGAAGGAGCAGGTAGCAGCTTTKTGCTCCAAAACCCAACAAACAAGTTCACATACAGAACCGACTCTCAGCATCCCTTGTACTTTGAGTCTCTCTCTACTATCCGTACATTTACTTTTTACTGTACATAAAAATTCTATACTTTTTTGCCATACATAAAACTACTTTTCATCAATTTTAAGCAAAGTAAAATGACATTGGCACACAAGAATAAAGAACAGCCCAGGTGCCTAAGGATGAATGCAGAATGATTTAATAAAAATTCCTGCTGTTTTCTGGGGGGCGTGTTGGTCAGAGTTTCAACTAATCTCAAAGAAGTTTTAAGTCTTGTCCTAATGAGGCTCACAAGAGGTCTCTTGGTAGTTCAGTGTATGCATTACCAGCTTTACACAGTTACAAGCAATGAAAAGAAACAAAGAAGGCAGCACTGCAGGAAGGTAGGTAGTAAGAGCTCAAGGATCTTCCATTCAAGCAGTCAGTATGAAGGTTCCTGTAGACAGCAGTCATATTTGTAGTGGGTGCTAATCCCATCCAGGCTTTAATGTGTCCAAAGGGGATAACAACTAGGAGAACTAGGCTCCAACCCATCTTAAACTGAGCTACAGCGAGAACACAAACACGTGAGCCACAGTATCTTTGGGGGATTGCACAGAGCTGACCTGATTAGCGCTGAGGGTAAAAGAGCAACCCGCAATAACACGCTCCATGTTACAGATGCTGCAGAAAACCACCGGCAGAGTACACGTGCATTCTCTGACGAAGGCTGGCACGTTTCCTCTTTTAAAAGACAAGCTTACCCTGGTATCAAACATATTGAATGAGGGCTACCTCACTGGGCTACAACAAAGATCTCAGTGCATATCATCCAGCCTTGTCACATTTCATTACTCATTACCCAGCACAGGAGTGAGGTATAGATGACCTTGCAAGGGCCTCGTGCCCTTTTCTTCGCATCATAGAGACTTGCAACCTGCTCCGCTTATGTCTTGTTCAGATCAGCAGTGAGTAGATTCACACTGTATGTGGATAACTCCTGAAACTCTGATCTCTGTCATGCAATATTAACACAGTGTGTGCTCCTTAGATTTCTAGCTAGCTCACGTTTCTGATAATTATTACCAGGTAGAAACGTATTTTATAATTGAAGGCAGGATTAACTTTTACAGATATTTGAACATCAGAATTTGATATTCCCTATTTCAGACCACAGTTTAACTCTACAAACATGTAGTTATATTTAAAGAACCCACTTCAAAGGAGTCCTTTCCCAACAGTGGAGGACCTTTCAGTATGTCTTCACTGGAATAACAATAGGATTGGACAATAGGAGCCCTAGGTGCTACTGTATCATCCAGACTAGCACTATATGACAATGCAGACCAAATGTTCAGAAGACCTGACCGGCCAGGTCATTACTCATACCTTTCACAGTCCTTCTTTCTGAGTTATGTTATGAAAATAAAATCACTGAAGTAAGTAGAAAGGAGATGAGAGAAGCAGGGCTGGCAATGACCAATTATTAGTTAAGGTGAAATAAACCTTATTTTTAGAAACTTCCGCATTGATAGGATCCCTAAAGGAACACAATTTCCTATCTTCCAACTTTATTCTCCAAGACACCAAGAGCTAAACACCATTTTCAAAAGAGACCAGAGCTGTGTGGCTGACAAGAATCACAACAGCAAGAGTTAAAAATGAAATATCATTATTACAATAAACAGACCGTTGGAAGGAGTACAAATCTTCCAAGTTTTAGGGCATCACCCAACTTCTAAATTGTGGGGTTAGAAAAAAACCTCTGCTGTCTAATTATGCTATAAATGCCTCTGTAAAGGTGTTTGCCAAAGCTTTCTGGAGGCAGTTCAGTACAGTTAAGTGGAACTGGCTGTTAAAATCACAGGTGGTTCCCAAAGTAGTTGTTAAAACCCCTATTAGTCAGAGAAGCACCCCTCTAGTTGTGTCCATTCTCCTTCTCCTTTCCTCTTTCTCCCATCAGGCTCAGACCCAGAAGACCTTGACTCTACCTTCATCCTACACTCCTCATCCCACTTCTGGGACTAGCTGATGGTGTGGCAGAAACACCCTCAGAATTTGAAACATCTTCTGAATTTCACATCCCGGTCAATGTCAGAGAAAGGATACAGGAATAGGGGGTTGCTGAGCACCACAGCTCTTGTGCTGCAGGGACATGGCCATGCTAGGCGGGCTGCAGACAAGCACATAACTTACAGCTGGTGTGAAGGCTACCAGAGTGGGGCATACCAAAGCCATCTCATTAACTTCTCCCACCCCCAAATCCAAAGCGTCACACTTCAGGCAAGAGCACAAATTAAATAATTAAAAAAAAAAAAAAAAAACAAAAAAACAAAAAAAAACCAAAAAAAACCCAACAACAAAACAAAAAACCAGCAACTGAAAAACCCATAAATCTCTTTACCACATAAAAGCTGGGAATAGAGAGAAAGTTAGGCAGAATGCCAGCTTCCTGCCACTTTGCAGACAAAGCACGTCACACCTTTAGTTTGGACGTTCATAAATAGATTCAAACTGTTGATACTTCAGAGGCCAGTGAGCAGGAACAAGGAAATTTCTTTTTAAACTCTGATGACTGTATTCAACAGCAAGACTGCCATGTTGGCAGCAGGCGAATAGTAGACTTTGAGGGACCACTTCTGGCCTCCCACCCAATATTAGTGTCTGCTGTAAGCAGCAGCATATACTGAAAGAGCCATTTCTTTTTATATCTACATGGATATTGAGGCAAGGTATTAATTTAATTCTTTCTTAAATTAGTTAACAAATTAGCTAAGCCCTTATTTCACAATTGCCATGGAAATATACCCTACTACCTAAGCATGAGGGACACTGGCAGCTAAGTTCGGGGATATGGAGGGCTAATGGAAAATACTTAACAGAGTCTTCTCCAGTGACTGTGTCTTGAACAAAAACAAGCATAACCTTTACTAAGGACAGAAGATTAGAAAAACCACACTTATCAAAAGATGCTTCCCAGCCCTTCGTGGCTTCATATTAATGTTTCTTCCTCTTCCGTTTGTATTCTCTGTGACCAAGGAGAATCAGAGATGGGCAGAAAAGTGAGCATTGACATTTTTCAAGTGATCCCCAAAAGATGATATATGAGAGTGGAACATGTCATTAAACCATCGTCACAATTCCTAGTTAGTTCGAGTATTCCTCCTGCCTGCCACCTCCAGTGTTGGTAAGCATATCATCTTGCACAGGCACATCCAGCTGGCTCAGCTCACAAGTGATCTGCATCACCGCACATTGGCAGGCTGGTCTTACACAGCCCAAGCTCTGCAGAAGCCAGAACAGCTGCTGCCTAAAGGAGAGAGTAGGGTCTAGTACTTGAGATACAGGTTCAATTCCCTCTCCCTAACAAATTACTTCATTATTCTGTCCTGCCATTCTCCATCTGAGAAATAATCTTCTTCTACCACACGGAATTGTTGTAAGTATAAATAGAGACTGGTAGGCACTCAGGTATTAGAAGAGCAGGAGGCATGTAAATCCTAAGATGTAGTTGGAGGAGCAGAAGCAAATCTATAACGACTCTGACGGAGCGCTCTTGGCTCCTACAGCTTAGGCTTAACTGCAGCAATTGCCCTTTGTGTATCTTCCAGAACATGGTTTTCTGAACTCGCTGAAGACTTCAGGGAAAAATTTGGGTTTAATTCAAAGAACACGCCTGCTTAAACCTTGCTTCTGGGTGGAGTAATCAGAGGGGGGTTCAGTTATTTTATTTCTCCCATAACATAAATTATGTGAGGCTAATCTGTCAGTCTTAGAAGTTCCTCCATCTGGAGATGGGACTTCTGCCAATTATGTCATAATTTTTCTTGCCTGAAGTGCCTCGTATTCATTGTATAGGAATCAAAATCCTAAGCAGTTCAGGTGGTGAGTAGATTTCCTTGTGACAATGAAGTATATTTTATTTTAGACTTTTAGGCCAGCTTCCTGCCACTTCATAACAAAAATATGATTAATGATACATAAAATCCATATTTTAGAACCGAAATAAATTGGGCCATTGCAGCATTTCTATCTGGGGAAATTTTATTCTGTCGTTGCGTGACAACATAATTTTACAGAATAAAACAACACTTTGTACTTAGGGCATTTCACTCTGTGTTAAAAAATATTTTTACTGCAAAATGGTGTAGAAAAGGCTTGAATTTAGGAAAATATTAATAGATTAGATAAGCTCTTTCTAAAAGGATATACCAAGACACTTTTTACAGATGGAATTGTAGTGTGCATATATATAATAAAAAATACTTGAGACTTGATGTAGAGATTTTTACCTAGACATCTCAAAGAGCTTTCTGAAGAYGGGAAATATAATTTTGCAGGGGAGCAAGGCAGACAGAAACCAGTGAAGTGATCTTTCAAGGCATCTACTTGGTCAAAGAGCAGAGGATGGAAAAGAGTTGTCCTTACTTACAGTCTGGTCTTATACATTGGACTTACCATACAGCTTACACTGAATACACAGTATCCAGTGTGTGGAATTTTTTTTGACAACAAAACACTAATAGATTGCAATATAGCAACTCTTACCCTGGTTTCCAACTAATACTGCCTTTTCTGGGATTTGAAGCTGCTTCATTTTGCTGGAGGAAGACTTCACATTCACAGGGAAAAAGAAGTGACTAATGAATGCTGATGAAAGGACAACAAATGAGCTTGCTTTGGGGAGCTTACTTTCGCCAACCTTTGGACAGCCCTTCCAACTCTATTTCACATGATTTGATGGGATCACAGCAAGATTGACAGTGCCTGTTAGAATCAAACTCTGAAAGTGTTAGCTCCGTGGACAGACTGCAATGCAGATGAATGATGCATGAAAACTAGTTGTCGTCTAAGACTTTGCAATTTATCACGTGACATATCCATTGCATTTCTCTTTTGTTTCTCGTGTTTCTCTTTTCTTGCTTCTCCCCTTCCCCTTTYGCCATGCCTCGCTGTTATTTCCTTCCCTTTCTCACCAGAAGATGCCCAGAGCCTAACTCCAAAGGCAGCAGCCAAAGGCAGCAGCCACACTGTGCTTGGTCAGTCGGCAGCAGTGGAAACCCACGGCCATTGCCAGACTCAGCTGCAAGTCAGTAACTTCTTCCTTCAAGCCGTAGCCCAGCAACTCAGGCACCTGGGGCATGTGGGTGCAGTACCCTCATGTGAGATGAGGAAGGTTGGATACGATTAGCTGGTAGCACCACTCCTGGGGCTGACTAGGCTACGAACAGAGAACTTAACACACATTTCCTAAGTCGCAAGGCAGTGGTCTAACTACTGCAGTAGTTCTTCCAGATGTAATCAGAAGCCAGACTACACATTCCTGTTAAGACTAGGTGATTTTTGCACTTAATTTTGAAGCCRATTGTGTACATACTGCCTCTCTTGTCATTCATTATTAAGTAGGTTGTCCTCATCCACATGTAATTTTGAGGTACCCTCCTGAACCATGACAAAGATTTTCAACACAGCACAGACAAAGAAGTAAAGCTGAAAATGCCACTGCAACATTCAAGAAAGGAACTTGACTATCACATTTACGTTGTTTCAAACCTTGGGTATAATATACCTTTTGGGGCTTAGCTTTTTTAGATGCCAATATTGCAAAGCACTTCTACCCATATGTGCATTAGAAGAACACAAATAACTCTAAAAACAAAACAAACAAACAAAAAATCCTTGGCTATTTCAGGTTGAGATTGTCCTTAAATCTTTTATCGAGAACTTAACAGGGTATTGTTAGAGACACCTACAGTCCTGCCATCTCTTGACTCTGCTCGTATGCTGCTATGTAGGGTCCTGGCAACCCTGCAGCACTTCCACAGTGAGGAGTGAACTTTGTAAACCTTATTGCTTAATTCTCATACTCTACACTAGTAAAACAATTACATGAGATCAAGAGTTTTTTAATACAGGCAATGCAAGTTGATCACTTATGAAGGTACAATAAGCCTTGTGGTGAGCTGGGCTGGGCAAAATATCAGGAGTAAAACATGGCCTCAGGTGTCATTACACATTTCAGACTCAGCACTAACAAGAACAGCTTGTTACTGATTCTATATCATAACCAAATTCAAGCTTCTGGTGGGAAACAGGATGAAATTTTGTTGCCTAAGTTATGTTTTAATCAGTTTTGGGTGAATTTGGCAATGTCATGTGAACTGAAACCAAACTGAACACTAGGATGCTTTGCTGCCAACACAGGCTTCTCACATAACTCCAACTAGTCTGGTATCACGAGTATAAATCACAGTTTTTATTGTAAATGGGAGAAAAACAACATGTAATAGGATGGTCTTTTAAAATGAGTGTGTATGGGTAAAATTGGAAGATGGCATACTAAGACTTCCATTTAAAAACATGAGACTAGTTTTTACTGACTACAGTTGGTCAATCAGGTTGTGGAGTGGAACGGATGTCTGCTGAGCTCCTGGTCCCTGGCATTTCTGGTTTGCCAAACAAAATCAAGAAAAAGTAGTTGGAACAGAGAAAAGGTTACTCAGTAACATTTCTGCAGGGATTTTCACCTGGCAGCGGAGCAGGGGAACCTGAGCTTATGCGGAGGGTTCAAGTTGGGAAATAGCTCCAAAACCACAAAGCRATTATTTACTGAGTTTGGCTGAAAAAAATCCCAGATGATGGCTTAGCTACACTTACAAAATTCTTTTCCAGGTACCAAAACAGTTATGTGAGCAGCTGGTGCTGGAAAACTTGTACCCTTCACATTAGCAGACCATCTTCTGTCATCTTCTGGCTGTATCCAAGAACCTGGCTCTAGCTGATAGGCACAAGAACAATTATACATTTCACTTGCACTGTACCTAAACTCAAGTCCTAACTTGGCCTTGAATCTTAGCATAGGCTGATGTATATCCCAACGTCATAATTATCACTTGCCATGTTTTATACTACTCTCTTTCTTTTTTTTTGCRTAGCGGAGGGAGAAAAGAAGTCAGAAGGGTTGTTTATAAAGAAACAGGGAAAAAATGTTTTTTATAACCTAGGATGTGTACGGAACCCAGCAACTTTAATAAATTATACTCCTTACATGCCAGGCTTAATGAGCAAATGAGAAGGCAGAATGGCATTTTGTGTTTATCTATCTATTTCCTCTTACTTTTGGATTGTATGATAAAGCCCTATGTCAGGCCAAAGCTATTGCACCCATCACAACATGTCAGCAACTGCGACTCAGAACACATTATATGCAGGAAGAGAAAGATGCAAAGATAAGATATTAGGACTGAAATCAATACAGGATTCTCTTTTACATATCCCAACAGTCTCATTAACTTCAAAGCAGCTGATATGAATGTAATTAAAGAGCAGAACAAACAGCAAAAGGGGGAAAAACACCACCGGGCCCTGTTTCAAGATCCTCACTAAAATGGCATAGCACAGGGCTGTGCCATAAATCACAGGATACACTCTGTCAAACCTAGCAGAAATTTTTAAAAACAAATAATAGTGACATTTTAAACAATGTAAATGGTATAAACGTAGGCATCTGCAGTTTAAACACAAATAAACGCTGCCACCAGGGAATAACTTTAAACAACAACAAACAAGTTCTTGGTGCTCTAACGTGCTAAACCCAAATCACARCTGGCTGGTAGAACTAAACCTGTATGCTACTCACACAGAATAATCCTGTAGAAAAGGAGAACCAAGTGCGCCATGATGGACCTTGATACCACAGGCAGATGACCATGGGACAAAACCTAACCTCAAGGGCAGTAAGTGGTAGCAATTGCAAAGAGGACACTGGGCTGGCTGTAGGTGCTTTCCACTTGCAGCGGACAACGTGCTTGGCTGGGCAGCGGGAGGGAGCCTGCACCGCTGCTGGCCGCGACCTCCCAGCCTGCACGGAAACAGGACAGCTCAGTCCCCGGCACCTCGCAGGTGACACCGACACCGTGGTAACAGGCAAAGCGCAGCTRCAGAAAAAGGTGCAGAAGACTGCGGGAGGGGGGGAAAGACTTCTGGCATTTTTTATGAGCTCTAAATTCCTAAATCCTCCCCCTCCTACTCACCCCAGAAATACGAATCAAGGGATCAGTGGATCAATGGGATAATCATATGGAATGTCTTTAATGGAGCATCAGCCCCTATTTCTTACATACATTGCTGAATGCTCCTACCAAGTGCTAAATTAAAATTTATGGTAGTGCTAATTGAAGTCGCATTTGTGTGTGTGCTGCGTGCTGTTAGGCAGGAGGAGATTTCTTTTGCCGGAGATTAAAACTTCAGTAATGTCTTTTTGTGCTTATACCAGTTTAATGCAAAAGCAAAACATAATTATAGGAGGCTGTTAATGGATTAGATGGCCAGTGTTGCTGTCTAGCTGTGTTCCAGTTTTTCCTCTGTTGGCTTTGTGCTGTCTGTTGTCATCTCCTAATTATCCGTTCCTTTTTCAGTTGGCAGCTTTAATAGTTTGGGGGTATTATTCAAACCCAAATTAATTTGTGTTTTTCAGGAATTGCTTAAAAAGTAGGAGTTTTATTTGGAGCTTGATATGGCAATAAAATTTTTATCAGATGCAAAAGAGAAATATTTTTTTTGGCTGACTTTCACTGCTGTGAAGCTATTCACATTGATCAGCAAAAGCAGAGAAAGCTCTGGTATTGCAAAATAAAACAAGAATTTCTGAAAGTGCTTGGCAGCTGATTTGTTTCTGCATGACCTATCATCAGTAACTACCATCTACTGTACGTTCTGAGGGTAGAAAGCTATGGCACTTTCCAAAAAATTGGAGAGGGCATCTGCTGAGGTCTTAACTGACATTTGGACTATTGATAATGACAAGTAAGTTCAAGAATATAAGGAAAGAAATCTGGTATTAAAATCTCAGGATCTTCATCCAGGCAGCCAATAAATTAATAAATAAGAATACTGCATAGCATTTATATAGTGACAAATCCTGCTAGGTGCTGCAAACCTTCAAGTCCCGTAAGAGTACTGGAACACTAAATGCCTTGCAGCCATTATTCCTAATTTGTGCACTGTGTTGTCACCATCCACAAAAATATACAGTGAAAAATAATTAGTCATAGAAATCTACTGCAAGCATTCTAAGGAGAAAATAATCGATGAATGCTTTTCCTAATAGATACTGAGAAAACTTGGTGTTTCCAGAATCTAATGTTCCAGATGCATCCAGCTTCCAGCATGCTCTGTGTTTACAGGGAAGCAGGCTGCACTGAAGAGTTTATTGCAACAGTCCAGTACCACCTCTTAAAGATGAAAACATCCCCTGTATTCTCTCTTGAAAACCATCTCTTGGGGAGAAGGGGCTGAGAAAGGGGAAAAGAGAGGGAGATGAAGGCAAAACAAACACAAAAGGAGTTAATTTGAAACTAATCAAACCCTACTTTCTTCCCCTGCATCAGAAATCTCTTTTATTTCAGTGCTGAATTCATTTTCAAAGACATGCCGATCCTTTTGAGGGGAATTCCGCATCTTACAGCTGTGCAATCTGCCCTGCAGTGTATGCCTTGCTCGCCCACCTGCTTTCTGCAAAACACCCCAAACTTCCCAGCGCTGAGGCTGTGCCAGTAGAGCTGTGCTTTACACTTGGCACCCCTCTCCGGCAAAGCCAGTGCCTAGCCCGTTATATTTCAAAGTAAAAATGGTAAAGTTCAAAACGGTATAACAGTGAGCTAGCAGAACTCTTGTTACCTTGCAGAGTGTTATATTGTATTACATGTGGTCGTCTGTTAATAATGCATGGCTTTATACAGCAGTTAAAAAGCAGTTTAATTAAACAGTTTCGTTTTAAGAATAATTTGTTAAGAATGCAGCTTCTGAAAAAGGCTAAATTCTTGTTCCATATTCAAAGTCTAACCCACATGCTGAGAATAAAGGAACAGTCATATTTTAAACACATATTACAATTCATGCTTTGAAATATCGTATAAGTCTAGCCCTAAGTACTTCCCATTTGATAGTTATTTTATTTTTGCCCGCTTTTGTTTTCTTATTCATTCATGTTGATTCAACAGTATACATTAAAATTTTAATTTCACCTCTTGCTGTGCATTCAGGTGCCAACAATGAGTTGAACTCTACTCATTTAAAAGCTCATTTACTGGGGCAAAATTATGTCCCTTTGTTCTCATCAGGGCAAATGTAGTTTTATTATCATGGAATATTAAAAGACCTGACCTTTGGCACCGAGAAATATTATGGTGACTCCTACAATTCCTGACTTGAATACTCTAAAGTATGGTCCCTTGGTAGCTGGCAGAGCACTAAAACATATACTGTACTGGCAAAGGTGTTTATTTTCAGCTTTCATCTTACGTGTGCATTAGCTACTGAATTGACTATATTGTTAGTAGAACAATGGGTCAAGTCCAGACCTGGTGGATCCTATCTGATGGGCAGGTATATCAATGGGAAAGCAGGCATTCATCTTAACAAAAACACCGAGCTGAAGTCAGAGGCACGCTATTCCCTCTCCCTTGTTGGTGGAATTAAGCCATTCCCTCCTTTGTGACGACGGCTAATGCACAACCAGCTCCCGGAGCACTTGCATTGTCACCGGGGAGCAAAGCACGCTCAGCAACCTGCCAAAATGGGGGGAGCAAGAATGCCCATATACCACGCAATCACCCACATACACAAACAAAAGACAGCAAGTGGAAAAAATTACCACTTTTACCTCAGCCTGCGGAAGGCTGAGCAGCCTTTTTTTCCTTTTTTGTTCTAACAGAAGTCACAGTCCTTCCCAGCTTCAGCCAGTCGCTGCGGTGAAAGCAGACAGCATGGTCAACCATTTTGTTATGAAAGTTGTAATATCTGATGTCTTCTTTCAACCCCTCCTCCTTAGAGACCCTTAGTTATGAGACACTCTCTCCTTCACTCTAGAATTGCAACGACTTTCTAACCCTCGTGGTCACAGAAGTGACCTCAGGAACAGCTCCCAGGGTGACAATAAGGTTCCCACTGTGGATGCTCACCCCACAGCCCTCCGGACCAGAGACCAGAGGGTCTCCCAATGCATATCCCCCTTACAGTGCTGGAAAATAATACAGTCTGAGAAAACAGAGGATGAAAGCAGACTGTCAATAGCAACAGTTCACCAAAAAATACTGAAACTGCCAGCTGCACCAGCAGGGGATGCCAGCATCCAATATCAGCCTTTATCACCAGCGAGTTTTGAGTAATCCATGCCAGGGATCACAAAATCTAAAGTCAGTCCAACCTTTCTACTGCAAATGTACGGAAAAATAAGGCTGTTTTTTCTGTATGACAATTTTACGTAGAAGAACTTTTAATTACGTTAGAAGAAATTTTAAAAAAATCAAACCTTTTTACCTCTTTCTCCCCCATTTAGACAAAAGAGCAACAGGAGAATAAGGCAGGGCCAAAAGAGAAAATAGTGTTCGATTTTCTGATCCAGACTGAATTTTCAAGGCCAGCATACTAGGAAAAGCATTTGTTTGCTTATAAACTCTGAAAGTGCAATAGATTAAAGCACAGAAAACATGGTTCTTCCTTATGTTCACAGCCCCTTTCCAATGCCTTTTTATAGTCACCTAAAAGACAACGTACAATTTCTGTTTCTATATGCAGACCACTGAAGAATTAGTCATGATTGAGCATTTGGAAAAGCTCTGGTTTAAAATGCACATTTCAAATCAATTTACAGATGATAACTTTTAGAGAGAGAGATTTTTGAGAAGTTTCTTCATAAAATGAAATTTTAACCTTCTATCAGATAATTCTAAATTCTCTATTTCTTTAATTTAACATCTCTATAACGAAAACCATGTTAACTGCACTCAAAAAAAAAAATCCTATTTCTTTTAAATTTTGCTTCCCGTGTGTCTAGATTACCCCTTCTTGACCTCCCAAAACAGAATTATGAATGTTCCCTTACTAAACATCTCCCACAAATACAGATACTTTGCAATACAAAGAAGTACTTCCAGAATAATGCAGGGTAGGATTTTTTAGTTCACTTTTTTTCTCTTTTCTCAATGTCAGAATTTCATAATGGCCTTCCAACAAAAGACACCAGCAATAATCTTTCCTCCTGGCTGAAGATCCAGTGGACAATATTCGCCACAAAGAGACGCATACAGGACACCTGAACCAAACTTCATGGTAGGGTTCTCATTGAAACCCTATCATAGTTCAATACTTCATGGTGGTAAAGCACAAAATACAGATACGAAACAACATGATTCATTAAATAGTTACAGGAATTTTTTAAGACAGTAGAAAACTTAGAGAAATTGCTACAACAAAATCCTCTTATTTTATATAATTTTGATTAAACTAAAGTAGCTCAGCTGAATAAGCATTCTTGTAAAATTGGAATGGGTGTCCTTTCTCATGCAACAATACTCACCTTCGTTTTGCTTCCAAGGGAATGGTGCCAACTTTTTTTTTTTTTTAAAAAAAGTAATTGCATAGTCTGTAGATGTTTCTCAATTGAGGATACATGTTCCAATGCTTAATTACCCTCTCTGTTAGAAATACACACCTTTTCCCTAGTTAAAATGTGATTTGCTTCATTTTCTGGCAATTAGATCCTTTCCCAAAGAGAAGAGTCTATTTCCAAACTTTGTACTACATTAGGTCCTGGCAGACTCCGACCAAGATTATTATTATTTACCTTTAGGTAAACTAGAGAGAGTGAGTTTCAGGTTTCCTACACACCCTACAGGACTTTTTCTCCTTGAGCAATCACATCTCTTCCCTAAGTTGTCTCCAACTTACCATTAGTTTCTTTGAATTGCCAATGGCAGAATGTGACGCTGAGTCATTACTGCAGAGAATTCCCACTTATATTTGCTGTGATTTTCTCTGTTTGTATTTTAAGTTTCCTTGCTCATATCTCCAACAATGGTTAACATCTTAAAAGGTTGTCATTGAGTCAAACAGATGGTGTTACACTGGGAATTTGTTTTCTGCTGTCTATCTAAAAAATTTCCACCATGTTCTGCATTCACTACTTCTCAGGCACAGCCTCCCATTCTGTCATCATAACTTTAATATTTGTCCCCTCATGTTCCATCCTATCCTGATTGTATAAACATTCAAATAATTAAATTTCCCTTACCTTATCAATTCATGCAGAAAGGTCTATATCACTGGCCTCTTCATAATCCTTAGTTCTTCCAGTCCTTGGTCACCTGCAAAGGTAATCAGTGAAGATCTCCTGTTCCCCTTTGGGTCATCACTAAATATCTTAACTAGCGTAGAGCAGAAAGGAAACAGACAGAGTAACTACTCCCGTTACCATAGGCCTCAAAATGCAAAGTTGCATAACTTCACTAGGCAGATAGGCAACTACAAAAAAGCTTCAAATCATCCTTTGTAAATACCACATAGATATAATGCCATACCCTTAGCATCTGATCTAAAAACTTCTCCTAGGAAAACCAGCCTTGGAAAAAGTCCATAGGGTCATCTCTGGTGTTTGGGTGTRACAGATTTTCTCTGTATGTTCAAGATGATATAAATGAGTGGGCACAAGGCTTCACAAGACAAAGTTTAAATGTCTCCAAAAGTACAAGGAATGCTACGGTGTCAAGGAAGCAGCTGAATTTCAAACATACACAAAAAAATTAAAAATGTCACAAAACATATCATATAAATACAAGTACACACACTTGCTGAATACTTATTATTGCATGTTGGTAGAATAATAGCATTGATGTAAGAAATGTGAAAATGAAGGTCTGCAAGATGCACAAAGAACTGAAGTTCTAATTTAGTTGCCTTTGTTAATAACTTGTACTTTTCTTTCCTGGTCCTTTTTGCACAGGAAGACATTTTACATACACACTACATTAATTAGACATGTAAAAGACATTTCAAGCCTGCCAACTCAACTGCTTTGGGCAGTATTCCACCAGATTTCCAGACAATTAACAGCTGGAACATCTGGAAATCTCAGACAAACGGCCACCAACCATGCAAAAATCGACTCCATATCACACAAGCGTCTGATGCATCCCAGGAGTTCATAGGGACAGACATCACAGGAGGCACTGGAGTCTCCTGGAGTGCATGCACAGTAACTCTGGACACACTGGAGAAGCTGCACAGGCATCGACCATGTACGTGTGCACATGCTCACAGAGATATGTCAGATTTGCTGTTCTGGGGCTTGAGGCGGCTGGAAGTTATGATATGGCAACCGTTTGTTTCATTACTGAGCTTTACGACATCATTCAGACTGTATTTTTCCATCCTCCAGGACCTCCAGCAACACCCACCACAGTGGGAGGAGGAGAGCTGAACTTTTGTGCGTGTTATTATTTATCTTGTGGTGTCAAAGATCAAGCCTAAGAGACACAAAACCAAAAACTGAATCTGTTTCTTTCCTTTCTTCCACTGGCCTCGAGGTCTTGTATCCTCTAAGACATCAGGAAGCAAGTAAATTCAACTTGTATCCAACTGCCTTAACCATTGAAAAGGTAAGTCTGAGTGATGATACAAAATCCCGGCATTTTCCCAACTGGTTTCAGTATCCTAGCTGAGGTTTTCAAACCCTGATGCCCAGAGTTAGGCCCCTAAAATTCCTATGCACACTGCCCCATTTAAGTGCTGAATACCCAGACGTTGTTGCATGATGATGCCTTTCACAGTCAAACAGCCTGCTGTGTAAATAATAAGAGTCTCCAGAGTACAGAGCTTACAGAGCTGACTACTGGCTCTCACGGTATAGCACTGCYCAAACCCTATGCCTTTGTCCCCGGCTTGCTCCTGATACTGTGTTATGGCACAAGAACTATGCACGAGCCCTCAGCAACTTGCTGTCTCAAAAGGAACAGCATTCCTACAACCAATTAATCTGCCAAAAAAAGCCAAAAGAGTCACATCTCTGACTAAAAGGGCTTTCCACTTCAAGGCTTGTTCCATAGCTCAGTTCAGCTGACAAATGCAGAGATGAGGATTTCTCAACTGTGCAGTTTCCAGTAAGGGATGACCCGCCCCTATTGTTAGGAGAACTGGGAAAAGAGAAGCAATCCCCTGAAAAGGATACAACTCAGAGAGCACCACTGGGACGTAGCACCGTGAAAAAGCTACCACTTGCCTACAAGAAGGGTCAGCGTCACACAGGATCAGTTGCCCATATTCCCAGAGTCAGTGTGCAGGGGCTGAGCATGACACCAAATGCTGGTGACACAGAGGAAAAGTACAGCCCCTCTGCCCTTACAGCCCCACGGGAACATTTCCTTGTACCACACCTGAAATGGTAGCTAATGGAATGGGTAGAAAGGAGAGTCTGGGGTGTCAAAATTGCGGTGCATTTACACAGGATGCCATGCAGTTGAGTGGTGTCAGAGAGGACACGAAGGCTGCATAAGATGCTATAAATATAAAGAGAAAAACACATAGGCATGTGCTGAGTTCTGTCCATATCCAAAGATTTATCACCCTGTTTATCCAATTACCATCCCATCTAGCTGAGCAGTGCTTAACTGAAATTCTTCAAGGTTAGGGCCCCAGGAAGAGTCGCTTTCCCGGTCAATTCTTTGATTGCCTTTACCTCCATCTCTCCAAATACCCTGGATGCCCCCAAACCATTTGGGATAAGCAAACTTGTGCTGAATTTTCTGTCTGTCTAGTTCATTCACTACTTAAGCAGGGGAAAAAAAAAAAAACCCAACCTTTACTTGTTCAGCTAGCTTAATATTGAGAGTAGAGCAGTGATGTCCTTCTTCCATGAATATGCTAAAATTAATCCAATTTGCATGGGAACATTTAAGCAGCAAATATTTATTCATGATTGGGAGAGAACTGATCCAAGTATGTAAACTAAAGGTAGACATTAAAAAAAAAAGCATAAACATTGATCACCATAACTTTCCTACTATTAGCTGCCAGGTATAATTAATCTGTGCTTGCAGTCATATTAAATCACTAACAAGCATAACATGTTTGAAATAAAGAAATAATTCAAATAAAATGCAATTAGGGAGATCCAGTTATTTCAGTCTGGGCAAAGTGACCCTCACTCTAATAGCCCAATAGTTAATGAAGCTGACTTTAAAAGAATTCCTTTTTCTCCCCATGAACATTATCTTTATTTTTTCCTAAACTTCATACTGAAGTTTCAAAATTTAATTAAATATGCTACACAGTCTGGAGGAGTAAAAAGCAAGATATATGTCAGCAATAGAAATGGCAGACTTCTTGCAAGCAGTCTGCCAACTAAGGGCGTCATATGCTGGTTTATTGTTAAACTGAAGCAAAACGAGATAAAAAACACATAGGCATGTATTTTTACACACTTTCAGTTGAGTATTGTGAAAGATTGTGTTCCTTAGCTGAAACCACTCCTACTCTGACTAAGGAAAAGATTTCAAGGGAGAGGTAAAATTGGCAGAATGTGTTATTTTACTAGAAGACAAATCTCTAGTTTAGTACAGAGGATCTTTACTTCTAAGAGAGATGTCTGGTTTTTGAAAAAGACTCCTGGCTGTGGGCTTAAGATTGTGTTTGATCAAAAACAGCTCAGAAGGGTCAGTCAAAGTCAGCATCTCACTGTCTTGATGCTTTTCTGCTCAAGGCTGCTAAGAAGAGGATCGCCCTGAACAGGGAGCACAGGAACATTGCTGTGAAAGCCTGCATTACTTCTACAGCAGCTCTGAGCATTTGTGCATAGATGAACTATAAGCATTTTAGTAGCGACCAGGGACATGGAAAAATGTATGCATCATTCATTAGCCCTTCTCTAGTTTGTTAGTATTCCTCTGCTGGAGATATATTGCCTCTCCATCAGAGCCATGAGAGTGACTGTACGAATGTTCTTCATCTACATCTCAAGCAAAGCCAGTTCTTTGATGGACAGTAAAGTTGGTTTGAGCTAAACTCAGAAACTTGTCACCAACGTAGATGAGAAGCATTCATCTGATCTGATAGGGCCTCATTTCCAGTGATCAACACATCAAGTTCAGGCAGCCTACAGGCACACAAATCTTGGTGCACGAGTAGGAACAAAGATAAAAAAATGAGAGCTTAAGAAAAAAAGACAAAGAAAATAATCTCACTATTTTTTATGCTCATCTGGTGCCCTGTTACCAAAATATTTAACACCTAGTAATTTATGTATTTATCATCTTGTGGAGGAAATACACACTTATTCATTCTGTCTGTGCAGAGGTAAAAAGGGGACAGGATTTCAGCATTTCAGGCTGCATTCCTGAATCAGCAACTGACTAAGATATTGGTAATTTGGTTCTGAGAAAGAAGAAAAAAAAAAAAGAACTCCTGGAACAGGTGCAGTTAAAGACCAAAGCAACTCTTTTTTTATTACTTTCACCCTGTTTTAGCAGAGGAGAACCTTGCATATTGTTTGTAAATGTGGAAGACTGATGCAGCAGAGAAGGGATGCCTTTTACAATCTCAAAAAAAACCCAGCTCCAGAACCAACCAAGGCAGAGACGGCTGTATAAATACACATGGAAGGCAGGCAAAACCAGACTCTACTCAAGCACCTCTGCTCCCCACTCTCCTCCAGTCCTGAAATGAGCAGTTGAGCTCCATCTCTCCATCCCAGTCAAATCCACCTACAAAAATACTTCTATTAAATAACATTAATTCAATAGAGATCTAAGCAAAACTATCTGTCAAAAAATAATTTATTTATTAAAGAACAGGCATTCATTTGCCCCATTAGGTTGCAATGGGTTGTGCTCTATCCTGTTGCCCACACTGGGTCTAGCTTTTTTTCTGATTGGGTTGCAAACACTGGACTGTCTACTTTTCTAAACATCAGTTCAGCACTTGGGAACAGTCAAAAAAAAACCCTAACAAATCAAATATTAGGAAGTGTCCCAGCTCCTAGCAAAGAACACCATTATGTCACTATGTATACCATCTATAAACCAATGGTTTTCTCACACTTTATCAGCCCTGTGCAGTGCTATCCCCTCATTGCAAAAACAACAGGTTCAAATGCTCAGACAAGGGTAAAAAGGATGAGCCCAAGTGAGGAATCGGTGGCTTCTACCTTGGAGACAGTGGGAAAGAAACCGCATCTTCAGAGCCCCTGTAAATTCTTTCTGAGTTATGCTTGCCTTTCACACAGAGCACGAACATGCGGGTAGTAGCACCAAGCCCAGCATCACAAGTTTACTGTGTCTGCACAGTAGCCTTCAGCGGGCATTTCCCCAGCTATCCCCAAAGCCACAGCGAGGGACATGATGCACCCAGGCTGAGCGCACAAGCAGCATGCAGGAGAAAGGCAGAAGGTCCTGAAACCCCACCTGACCCGTGATTTCACTTGTGAAGTGAGCGGTGAGAAGTTATTGTGTAGCAGTGAGATTCAGCCTTCCTTTTCCTCAACAAGATTGAACAAAATAGACTGTTTTGAAAGACAAGTTCAACAAACGCATTACAGAGTTCTTGGGCATTCGTTTGGCTGCGCAGTCACCCTCAGTGGGCATTTTGCTGGTGCTCCGACTTCCACAGAAATGGGCACGTAGCCATTCAGGTAAAAAGGGGGCCCGCAGGAGAAAGTTACATGGTCCTTTACGAGGGGTGGTTACTTTTTTCCTGTTTTCCAATGAATAACAATTAAATAGCCTCACCTTGTTAATATTAGCTTTAAAATAAATATCCTATACTATTCTTATTTTGTACAGTACTGCTCTTTAAAACCTTCATTGTATATTATATATAAAAATATATATTTTATATATAAACATATGTATCTGCATATGCACACACAAAGACACAAGTTTGCTGCAAAATCTTCTGTCAAGATCCCCACTAGTGAAAAAGCACTAGGGCCACCACTCTATGCAATGGAAGGGACAGCTGAGCAGGCTGAGACTTGTCAGCCTGGAAAAGAGACAACCTGGAGGGGGRATACATGACAGAGGTCAGCAAATTAAAAGAGTGTCTTGGAAAAGGTGGATAAAAATTGACTGTTGGCTGTTTCTTCCAGCATGAGAGCTAAGGGGCACCAAATGAAACTTGCAAGAGCAAGGCTCTGGGAAAACAAAAGACGACAGTTCTGTTTGCTACAAAACTCCCTGCAAAAGGATATTGTGGATGGAAAACATTTACATGGGCTGACAGGGAACCTGTACAAGGACCTTGAAGAAACAGACATTTAGGGTTATTAAATAGAAAAAACCCACACATCAGGTTTATGAAATGTTGGGAATTGGGAGAGTACTTGGAGGAAGTACATATCTTTCCTTATTTTTAGTCTTCCCTGTGCATCTGCTTATAGCCACCTGCATAGTGGGCTCAATGAACTCTTAGACTGAGCCAGGGCAGCTCTTCTTAAACTCTTGAATTTTGCGTATATCACAAGAGGACCTATTTTGGGTTTGCGTTTACATAGTGCCCTAACAACTAGTCACACAGCAGTCAGTAGATGAGCAAAAATTTTAATTCAGACCTCTCGAGTCTAGAACTAATGTTTTAACCCCACCAGAGCTTTCCTCTCTGATAGAGAGCATGCTGCTGTATCAAGTCTTTTTCTGGAGGACAAAGTATCCCGAGATGTGGCTCACAGATCCAACAGTTCACGGATTTACAGTACATTAACTATGGTCATGGGAAAATGTTGGGTTTTTCTTCTATAAAGCGGGTCTTGTGCAATATGTAAATGCCACGAGGGATTAACACAAGAAATTATTTTCGCAGCGTGTGAAAGTGTGCTGTGCCAATTCTCAGAAGGTCCAGCTCCAGCCAAGACTCATGACAGACCCAGAGGCAAGTGCACAGCTCTCAATGCCATTGCCCATTAGAGATGGGCCAGACCAGCGAGTAAGTCGGAGAGAAACATATGCAAAAATAGTAATTTACACTAGATAGTTTCATTGCCCCATCTATCTGAACTAGCTCTGACAGAAAACAGTTCAAGCAGAAAATCCCCTTTTTCGGAAGATAATATTTTATAGACATTCTGTCCTTATAGAAAAGTCCAACAAAATTCAAATGAGATAAAAGCTCATATACTTCTGTAAAAATCGCTTTCATCACCTATAAAGCAGGGAGAATTTTTGTGTGTATTTTTATTATCCTGATGCAGAGGTCTATGGAAAGAAAATAACACACTAATTCAAGTGGTTCAAAAAACCAGCACCGTAAATATTTTCCTGATCATGTTACACGACATTCTATATGAAGACAGTAGCATTTTTCAGACTGTGAAATAATTAAAGTAAGAGGAAGTAAGCTGCTTATGCATAGCTTTTAAAAGTCTACGCAACGCTATCACAGAGTACATGAAATTGTGTAGGTGCTCTGAGACTGGGTGTAATGGGATAATAAAAATTTTAACATGTTTGCCAAAATACATGAGCTAATACTTTTTTCTAAAAGTACAAGCTTACCTGATGCACCCGTTATGCAAATAACTTTCTCTTGATATATTTTGATGAATTAATTCTTATTGTTAGTTGTGGGAAGAACCATCTACTAAATAGTCATGTAAAGACCATGAGGCCTTTACAAAATATATTTTTGAGCCTGGCATGTATTCTGCACTTTATATAGCAAAGTAATATAAAATAAAATATAAAGGGACTAGAAGATGCAGCCAGGTCAGGAATGAGCTTTTTATTACCTATGCACAAATATGCCAGGGTAAGCTAAGTATACTTGCAAAGCCAAAGCATGGAATGGAATGGCTGAGGGTAGACCGAGAAGTTATTTGAAGTAGGATCACCCTTTTTTATAAGCTAGAACAAAGGCTTTTAAGGACGGGCTTAAATGAGTTGCAGGCTGCCTATTAATTCCCAAAACAATGATGTAGCAGTTCTCCAAATCTAATCACCTGCTATCTGCTCGTATTTATAGGCTGGGTTTCGGGGCTATAAAATGGTGTACTATGGATCAGACATCTCCCAAATGAAAAATCCTAACCAGAAGAGTGAACCCTTTTGCACATTTGAAGTGTCAATGTATGCTAAAGGCTCCAAATAATTATGAAAGAGAAGGGAAAGTCCAGAAGAGTATAAATGCCACAAAAGAAACTTGCAGGATTAGACACAGTTTAAGTAATATTGTTGAAAATATATAGTAGAGTTTAAATAAAAAGCAAAATGTAGTGTGCATAAGCACTTGAACGGGAAGTAGACTGAAAAACAACTACAAGCAAAGAGGGAAGTGAACAARTCTATTTGATCTTTCCAGCTGACTTAAATGCAAACCCTAAAAAAAAAATAAAAATAGTGACAACTAATTTGTGATGTAAAATTATTCCTGTTTTAATTAAATTAAAATCAATGAATGGAATTCATTATGTAGGCTGGGAGACATGTCTACCCAGACAGAATTCCTCGCTCAGACCCATTGAGCGGAAGCAGGTGGATCTGGCTGACCTAAATTTGGTTCAGTGTTGGAAACTAAGGGTAAGATTTTCAAAGCTGTCCAAGAGATTTCAACTACATCCGACATTCCTGGCTACAACCTCTGGAGCACTGCAATGACTTTTCTTCTACCTGTACTATTTTTTCCTGCTGCAATACAGCATGTAAAGTCCATATGACGTGATTTTATTTGGGTCATCTACTTTTCTTGTAAACATTAATGACTTTTTAATGAGTGTGGGTCAGAAGTTACTCTTATGCCACTGCCCACCAAATTTTTTTTATTCTATCCTCAGTGTCCTTTTGAAAATTCATGAAATGGGAGCARGAAAGCTTTCATTTCACCTAGGTATATTCCCTATCCTGTATTAAAAATTCTAATACAGACCTGCTGCTCTGGTTATGGAAGAATAGCATTTCTGCTATATTAAACAAAGACAGCAGACTTTCCAAGATTTTTTTTTTCGTAATCTCCTGGCCTGCCAAGTGGCCCAGCACATGGTGTATACAGATGCACTAGAAGACAGACAACTTTCATACCATAAATTCCTTTGCTGCTCTTCTGCTGTGAATGACAACAACATTTTCCACTCATTTCAGTGGCAATAATTCCAGTCTTATCAAAGATTGCCAGTCTAGTTACTCAGGCTTAACAGCAGTTTGCATTTTAGAATAACTTTTTCTAACCCTTTTTTCCTTTTTGCTTCTTCGCTCCCCCCCGGTCCCCCCTTATTTTTTAAGAAGCAGCAATTTGCTTTCTGCCATTTGCTTTCTCAGCAGGGCTGTTATCAGTACTAGTCACTAAGGGAGGACAGCTGGCAAGGGAGAGAAAAAGTCAGACCCGTAAGAACATAACCATGGATTTAAACATGTGAGCCTGCACTGTTAATTGTTTTGTTATGCAATTTGTATCAAACTCACTCCATAAGTCAGGGGCATACCCTGCAGCACATAAAGTTCATAGAAACAGTCAAATAAGACCAAGAAGCACACACTTGTACGGATAAAGCAAAGGAAGAGACCATTTGTTGCAGAGCAGCATCTGTAATTCTGAGAACTGGCCCCGCATTCTGAAGCAGATAAAGTGGTTTGCAGAAAAAAAGACAAGACTCACAGCTGGAGGAAACACAGGTGTCAAAGTCTGTTGTTACTGCTTTTGTTGTGGCTCAAAACAGGCAGGCATACTTGATATGCAAGAAAGACAAAAAAGAGATACTTGAGCAAATTCAGCCCAGGACTAAATGGGTATAGCAGCCAGGTGGGTCATATTTTCCCCTTGCTTATTCTTTGCATGACGAAGTCTTTTCTSGTGAAGACAGGTAGTGCAATGCAAGATGAAGATATGGACCACTGGTCTTAACACAACTTCAGCAGCAGTTTAGAACTGGCTTTAGTAGGAATTGCACTTACACTGGAGCTGAATTTGGCTCACTGCAAGGAAAGATTTTAAAACCCTTCTGCTGGTTTAGCTGCTTGGGTATTATCTTGTTGGCTTCCTCTAACATGTTCAGCAGCAAAGGTTCAAACTGGAGACAGYAGTCTAAAGGGGAGCTGGAGCTTCCTGAAATCACTACCTAAAAATCAGCTTGTCCCACTTACAAACCAGTTGACACCATTACTGATTTTCCCCTTTGGTTCAAACCCATAATAACCAGCAGACCTTGGCAGCTGCCTCTGTTCTTTCCTATTAAAAAGCTCAGATTAGTTTTTGAGGAGAAAGTGGCAGGCAATCAGAGTCTGCGCTGGCATCCCAATGGTTTATTTGAAGATGAACACTTTGTTCAACTCTCGCCCCTTTCCCCGGGGTGGCCAGCATGGCTTCAAATGCCTGCTGACTTAAATGGTGACAGCTGCAGGACACAGACTCATGTATCACAAGCTGCATGCAACAGGAGATAGCTGAAGGGCAGAACTTCAAAGCCGCTGGTTGTAGCCACCCGGACAGCAAAGGGCTGCTGCCTCTGCCAGCTGGTAGCTCCAAACTCAAATGTGGGGACGTGGCCTCGCAAGCAACTGGACATTTGCCATATCTTGGAGGTGCTGTATATCCACCCCGGAGAGAGGCTGGAAGACAGAGGTGAGGAGAGTGCTGATTGCCTTAACATTTCTTTTGGGCTTGCTCGGCTCCTCCAAAAACTGAGAGCAGTACATCAACATGTGGGTTTTTCTCCCTTTTCGAGGAAGGGACTGCAATTAAGCTGAGGAAGAATTGAGCTGATTTTAGCTTACTTCCTCCAGCACACCAGCCTCAAACAATATTTTAAAACTTTTGTGGAATAAGAACAACCACAGTTTAAATATTATTTCTTGGTACTTGAAGAGTATCTCACAATTCTTCTACCTTCACAGGAAATTATCCACACCCTGATCAGTGTCAAAAGCCTCAGGCAATATTGGCTGGGAGAGACACAGTGGCCTCTAACACTGACTTGGATGCATAATTTATTTTCAGACTCATGCAAGACAATCTATGTAGAAGATGATTCAGGGCATTCAAGTGAGAATGGTCTTTTAACCGAGGGATGAGTATAAAGGTCTTACACCTTATTTCTGCTGCCAATATCTGACAGGGCATTGGCTGAGCCACTCAGTGTGACTGCAGTCTGGGCTCAATGGGTCAATTTTAGGCATGCCAAAACTTTGACCCATGCACTAACCACTTCAGAAAGCAATAGAGCCAGTGGCACCAATTCACCATTTCAACCAAGTTCTGCCAAGCTCTGCCTAATGCAGGAATGAAGGAAAAGATGAAAAGATTAAGCAAACTTTGTGCCTTTTTTTCACCCCTTTCACATCAGARCAGCCTCACTAACTTACAGGAGATCCAAATAGGGACTCTGGCAACCAAAAGGAACTAGTGCAAGGCTACTGGTTGTACAGTGGCAGTGCCGAAAGGGCACATTGGACTGGCTGACCATGCTCAGAAAATGCCTTCATGGGGCTTGCCAGATCACTTTCCATGTTTCAGTTCTTGCATATGAGATTTAGATCTCCTAAACCATATCCCCCTCTCTTGCTCTGTGACCTCTCGTGCTAGCTTCACCTGGCAAAAAGGGCCTCAGGAAAGGAGGCAATGATGCTCTGCAGCTAGAAATAATCTATCAGGTTGGGCTCCTCAAAGGAGCTGGGTTGGAAGGTGCACATTCCCTGGCTGCAGCCTCATGCTGCAGTCCTTCCACCCCAAAACCAAACCCCTGGACACAAATGTTAAGCAGCTTTCCTCCTCATTGCTGGAGCACAAAGGGACTAGAGCAGGATGAAGAACTGACATCACAAATGCATTTTAGCTGGAGAGCCACAATCCTACGTTCTTATTTCCTTCCCAACTTCTGTTTCTGGGCTCACATCATTAACAATAGTCCAGTGTTCCAAATTAAGAGCAAATGAAAGGTATAACCACCAGAACTGGTAGCCTAGTGCTGTTGGATGTTTTGCTTAATTTACTAACCCCCTTTTTTTCTTCCCCTGCTAAAAATAATAGGCTAATTCACTCAACCACATTGGGCCTGTAAGTGTTGTCGTCCAGATGAAAGAGGTTCTCAGGAGTCCTCCACAGGGCCTTCACCTTACACATTATTTGGGCCCAATTTCTTCAGGAAACCACACAGTTTTATATCAGAGATACTGTATAACAATGTACCTACACTAACACCGCATTTTTCTGGGATCTAAATATGGATGCTCTGGATATGCACCCCTATATTGTAACTTCTGTCACATGACACTTCAATCAATTCTCATCCATGCAACACACTGGGCAACTCTGTTTACTTATAATGTTTAAACTCAGTAAAATACTCTTCAGCAGGTGTAGCTATCAAAACTCATTCATGGATGGTTTATAGCAGATCTGTCAATAGAAAATGAAATCCTTTCACTATTTCTGTCCAGTTAGGAAGATTTCTTTATTCAGGTAGTAAAGAACTATGATTGGAAGCACAGGCACCAAGAGACCTTATTACAAGATCMGCATAAGTGATTTGGGTGAATGACATGTTACTAGTGGAGCTTGAAGAACACGGATCTGCTGTGCAGTACAAGGCACGTTGGACTAAGTTTGTTTATCTCTTGCAGGGTGAAATTTTGCCTCCAATTACATCCGTACAACACTGTTAATTTAGAGAGCAGCTGGCTCGCTAACCTCCTGTTAACTGTTCAGAAGCCTGTAGTGTGAAAAACCTCAAAGTGTTGAGAGCACCACATAGCTAGAGCCACAGAAGGGCACCACACAGCAATAGGAGAGACAGGGAAATCCACACAAAGATTTCTCATGACAAGGCATGATATCAGGGAATAAAACATCCCTGCACTTCTTTTGTCCTTTCCAGAGAAAAGAAATTTCCAACTGTCAGCTGTCTGCCAAATTCCTCAARGCTGGAAGCACACTGGTAACAATACCACCACCATAATATTTGAGGGAAAATCTTATTTAAAACCTTACTATGCTGAAGAAAATCCATCTACCAGTATTGATCACCAGTATAGCAGGTTTGGATTCTCAGTATGAGTGACAGAAATTTGAAGGCATACCAGAAATTTTAAAGGGTGCTTACTCACTTCCAGAACACTGACAACGCAACGAGGAATAATAAAAGAATAGCTGCTGTACTTGCAAATGGTTTTCTGTCTTTTAAATATCCCTTTCATTCAACTGATGAAGTAGGTGCAGAATGCTTTTGGCCCCATGAATGCAGTACTATGGCACTGGAAAGATTTTTTTTTGAAAGTGAGTGTTAGAGACCCAAATTTCAGAGAGCAAATTACGAGGAAAATGTATCTTTTAACCATGATTTTAAGGCAACTTATGATTGGGAGCAACTGGAGCTGGTCATACTGCCAGCTGCTGTAAGCATGTACCATTCTGCATTCTGTCCTCAGGCAGCTGTATCAGTAGGGAGGCATGGTACAGCTTTTTATTTATTCTAACCTGCTTTGTTGTTTTCTGTAGCACAGAGATCATTAAAAAAGAAGTTTTTCAGATACAGAAAAACATAACCCAAATTTTTAATGACCTCTCTATCTCAGTTCCTCACTGCATATGCAGCTAATTATTTTTCACTTGCACATTTCCTGGGCCTTTCTTCATTCTGGTCAGTTATGAAAACCTAAGAGCTACTAATAAAAGGTGACCACTCCCCTAAATACTCCGGCACCTGGGGAGAAGATGTGCTATGCATCCAACCTTCTTCTGCTCTTAACATTTGAAAGTTTTGAAGACAATGGAACGGAGGTGGCATCGCCTCTAAAATCAGACTTTCCTGTTTGGATTTGGATTCCAAACCAAGGCAGGAAGAGCAGAAGCAACTACTCCTGGGAGTTCCGAGCTGCACCTGGCTATGCCTCCTTCGGCATTCATTCCATACATACAAATGAAGAGGACAGAACATGAGACAGAGGAGGCTCTTTCAGAGCAGAGGGGAATTTTGCAAACATTTGGGGGAATAAAAGTACGTCAGAAGCATTATAACTCTGTCAATAATGCATTATACTTGAAAGGGCCTGGGTATATCTATCACTTAGCAAGTTACAGTCTCCCTTTTAGGGGAGTTTCTGAATATAAAACCCTTACCTGATTTGATGGACCAGTGCTTTCAAGCTAGTCAGCACCTGCTCTCAAACTTGATATACTCTCAAACTGTTTTAAGTGAAGCCAAAGGATCAAGACTTAATTAGCAGTGAAATACTTCTTATACTGATCGGTTTGCTCCAGATCTCCTGAGGGACATAGATTTGTCTCTATCTGGAATCCCCACCCTACCCTCAGCTGCTCGTTAGGAGGTTTGTCTTTTGTCATTTGGCAGACACTTACCTGCCGCGCGTGCTGCAATGGAAGAGTGCTTTTGGCAGCGGAGGCTGCGTGGCTCTGGGAGCAGGGGAGGCAAGTTGTAGCAGCTTCGTCTCTTATGAGCGTTCCAGCTCTGCCAAACCAAACAAGACAAGGTGACATGCTTTTCTTGCTGCTCCTCAGTAGACAGACTCATTAGTTATTTGTTGGTCCCAAGAGGGTTTTTTTCTTTTTTTTTCCTGCAGGGGTAACAGTCATTCAGGTGTAACACTTCAATTAAGAGGCTTTCCTTCTCTGGCAGCCACAGCAGCCACCTCTGCTTAGGAAAAGAGCTTTGCTTCCAGCAGAAGCATAGAGGAGAAGGTGTATCCATTATGAGTGGGATTTTCACAGGTGGTCTCAGGTGCTCRGTTCAGTGTCTCACAAGGCCTGAGCAAATGCTTTAGCATCTCAGGCAATAAAAAGGTACAAAGTATTGTTATAAGGACATGACACGGGCAAGAATTCAGGCCATGAGGGTCATAGAATCATAGAATCATTAAGGTTGGAAAAGACCTCTAAGATCATCGTGTCCAACCATCAACCCAGTACCCATGCCCACTAAACCATGTCCCGAAGCRCCACATCCACACGTTTTTTGAATGCCTCCAGGGATGGTGACTCCACCACTTCCCTGRGCAGCCTGTTCCAATGCCTGACTACCCTTTCAGTGAAGAAATTTTTCCTAATATCCAATCTAAACCTTCCCTGGYGCAACTTGAGGCCATTTCCTCTCGTYCTATCACTTGTTACTTGGGAGAAGAGACCAACACCCGCCTCTCTACAGCCTCCTTTCAGGTAGTTGTAGAGAGCRATAAGGTCTCCTCTCAGCCTCCTCTTCTCTAGGCTAAACAACCCCAGCTCCCTCAGCCGCTCCTCATAAGACCTGTTCTCCAGACCCTTCACCAGCCTTGTCGCCCTTCTCTGGACACGCTCCAGCACCTCAATGTCCTTCTTGTAGTGAGTCTTAACACCTCTGCTGATCGGAGCATGTTACTTACAGAAAGAACAAAACAAACTTCATCACAGCCTAGAACAGCTGGGCCCTGATGTCTTGTTTGCTTGCTGTGGCAATGACGGTTTTTTTTGGTCACTTAGATAACAGACAGTGAGCAAACCTTGTCATTCCCTTAATTTTTGCAAATCTCTAAACACATCTGTCTAAATATCCATGACCTAGAGGGGAAAAATAATATATTTAAAATACAAAATGGGTGCCAAATCTAACTCATCAGTCTCTGCTAGGATTCCTGAGAGTCTTGGGAGGTGGGACCTCAAGCAGTTTATTTTGGCATCGTTCTCAACTAGGGAATCTTTTGATGGCAGTGACTCTGGAAGGGACCTATGCTTTGAGAAGAAAGCAGGGTAAGCATTAATGTGAGAGCAGAAGAAAGTCTTACAGTGCAAAAGCAGGGAAAATGTTATAAAATTCATCTGACTTTCAGTGTTTTTCATTCAAGGAGAGTAAGAAGGCAAGCAAAGGAATAAAACACGGTTTAAAGTCGTGAGAAAGCCCTTCTCATCTAGCTAAGCCTTTTGACTACACAGGATTGCCCTTATCACAATTTAGGTGTTTTGTCCATCCTTTCCTTCAGTCTCCAGATAGAAGGAAACTGTCCCAATCTATTGGTACTATCTTTGAGATATTTTTCAATTAAAAATGTTTCCATTGCTAATATCATGCTACTTGCACTGCCTTTTGTAGGTCTGCCCCAGGATTCAGCCCCAGAAACAAGAAAAATAAAGAAAAAAAGTGTTCCTTATAATTGGAAAGCTCATCTACCTTTTGTCTTCTATATTCATTTTATAGTCCCAATGTTTTTTAGTATACTGTCTGATCTGACCAGAGGACCTAAGGTCTTACTAAAGTTCGTTTGTCCTTTCTCAAGCATACAACCAAATGTGTAATCAAGGTAACTACAGTTATTATCTTTTTCAACTTKTAGTTGTGACTAGGATGTCAAGAAAATGACCGGGCAAAAGGTTTTTTGACTAAACTGTGGTTTCTTATCTTCCCGCAGCTATTTTTAACATGGGGCCAATGTTTTTAGCTTTGTCAGGACAGGGAAAAAATAAATAAAAAAAGAGAGAGAAAAGAAAGTTGTTACTAGATTTATAAGTCTTCCAGAGCAGTTGGAGAGGTGTCACTCAGGCATTCGGCTGGGCTGTGGCAGAGCTGGGTCCCATCGCTGCCTTGGCCTGGACAGTGTACGAGCCCGTGTCTGCCAGGTATTAACCTGCCTGCCAGGCTGTCGGTCTGGGGTCAGGCTGCCCCAGTCTCTCCTGCTCAACCTGATCTATTTTACATAGAAAAAACCATTCATTAGGGCTCAGTGCGCAAAATAACTTCATCACTAAATGGTTGGACAAGCCATGGGGGAAGCAGAAAAGGATTGTAGCCCCCGCTTCAGGAGACGTTTCCACTCTTAAATTAAGTAGTCAGTGAACGCAGCCTGGAGCACAGATCTCATTTCTCCTAGGTGAGTGCACTAAGCCACAAAATTATTCTCTCCATGGCCTCCAAAATATTTCAAGTATTTTCCCAATAAAAGTAGAACAACAAGAGGAGTTAAGAACTTCTCTCTCCTCCACCTAAATAAAGCCGTAATAGCTGAGTGATATCGATTCAAATGTCCTCAAGGTGAGGAAGGAATGTAATCCTGGCCTCCCACATACAGAATAAGTGCCCTAATCACCGAGTTCTTAGATGAAAGGGATTGCATCTACTTTGTCATTTCCTCTCCTTAAAAGTGCCTTAAAACAAAACATCACATTTGACACTGAGTATTTTGTCCTGAATGAGAAAAATCCATTCACATCCTAGTGGGGAAAAAAAAATTTTTTTACTTAGTGAAGTTAAAGTTTGTTAAAACTTCCAGTTAAACTGAGCAGAACTTCTTCTCTAGTTTTTCCCATTTAGTTGCCAACCCAACCTGTAATATCAGTGATTCACACTGGCATCGCTCAAATCTTTGTTAATCAATGAGGTAATTCAACTAAAACTTTCTGTAAACAATCTGTTCAAAAAGCCAACACTTTTCTGTGTTGGAATATCCAGCCCTCCTTTCTTAGGGACTTTTGTTTGAACATGGGAATTGAAAAAAAGCAGTTTGTGATTGAATCTTGTCTTGTTCAGTCTCAGGTTGTAAGGAATTTTGTTTAATTAAATTGGCTATAAATATATATAAATATGTATATACATGTGCGTGTATGCAGTTTGCTTTAAAAGAGAGACATCAGCTAGGAGACCACCTGCTTTCCCTGCTTCCCGCTGCTGGAACCAGCTTCTCACTATCGTGCAGTCCTCATATGGATTGCTTGCACGTGGTTCACCAGGTAACTGAGTTAAATGCCTGTCCCACCAACCAGCTGGACTTGTACCATTAAGTATACTGTGTCCAGGATTTCAACTATCATGTTGGAAAAAATTGAAGTTTCTTTTTTTGAGAGATATGGGTTACTCCTTCACATTTTGCCTCTTATTTTTAACATCTTCATCACGGCCTCTCATCTGCTCCTGCTGTTCAGAGACCCTACCTAGGAACCATCTCAATTAGTCTCTGCTACTGACAAATCCAGCAAACCACTGAAATCCTCAGCCCCCACTTCTAGATTCACCCACTGGAATGGCATCTTCAAAAAAAAATCATTATTTATTCGTAACCAGGCCTCAGGATTTGCCATAGGTATCGACAACATCCATCTCATTAAAATTTTTGGACTTGGATACTGAAAGTTGCTGAAAACATTCTCAGTTATTAATCCAGGCAGGAATAGGGGCTGGGACAATCAGTACCATCACACACAGGAAAATTTGCCTTTTTATGGCCTGTTTTATAGTCCTCCAGCTCTTCTAGGATTAGAGAGAATCTGGAGAGTCTTGAAAAATCTATGTCCTTTCCCAAAAACAAAGGAGGGTTTCTGAAAGACGACTGGTATTTTTCTYGCTGTCCTTGGGTAGCCAAAGCTAAGAAGAGTTACTAGCAATTCAGTTACTGAAATTGAACAAAACAATTGGCCATAGTTTACAACCATTAAAAAGAAAGAACTCAAGCTTACTGAAAATGGAACTTTCATTCAAAACTCTTTTGTATGTTAAATGATGAAAAGAGGAGAAAAATTCAAAAGTATCCTGTCCTTTCAGGAAAGTCGGAGCTCCAGGCAGGGGCCCAATGCCCCCAGAGGCAGGCTGGTGAGAATCTGGGATGCCAGAGCGGCAGGAGCACCAGCAAGCTTTCCTCCCCATCTGTCAATGAACTCAGTAGGTTCCTGAAAAACTGTTTGATTTCACCCAGCCAGCCCCTGCTCACAGCAAAGTGTTAAGCTTGAACATTTAGGCTGAATTTTTGAACCACCCTTGCTTCCTAAGTGCCCAGTTCCGCATTCCTTCCATACCCCAGCTTCTCAGGGGCCGTACAGGACATTATATGGTGCTGGTAGATGCAACTCTGCATGTTACCAGTACCTTTTAAATACCTCAGAACASTACAGATGTGGTTCAAGGGGATGCGAGGTAGTTTATCCACAGCGTATTTTGGTAGCAGAAAAAATTAGAAATGTAATTGCATATCTAGTCAACAAAATACATCTTTCCTGGATGGAATTCTCTTTTATTTATCTAGAGACCTCAGTCAACATCTGTTTCAGGCTGTGCTTAGCACCACAGGTACACGTGTGCGTGCAAGCAGATACAGACTTGTTGGTGTGTAAACAGAGCTGCAGCCTCTGCCCTGAAGAGCCTACATTCTTTTAAAGCTTTTAACATCCTTCATCACACCTATCGCATAACTCTCTCTCTTAGCATCCTGCTGACCTCTGCGAGCTCACGAGAGCTAACCCGCCTCTTTACACCTGCTTGCTGTGATGGTTTGTCCCTTTAGGACTTCTGTATCAGGCACAGATAAAGTCAGCATGTGATGGACCTCAGCAAATGCAAAGACACTGGTGAGCTTGTGGTGTTACTGGTGAGACCTTTGAAACCTGCAGACAGGTCTGCCAAGCCACTTTTTTCCAACCACAGCTCCGTGTGGCCCATGGTTATTCACCRTTTAGGCCCATTCAGCAGCAGAACTAAAACACAGAGGCAGTAAATCCCACTGCAATCTTCTCCATATATATGACACGCTTTATTATAACAGAATAAGGGGTTCAGTTCTGCTGGACCAAATCAAGTTGGCCTGTGTTAAGTATCACATTTTAGATTCAAATCCCTGCTAAACCCTCTGCTTATGCTCGTAGTTAACATTATTTTGATATCTGTCTTCAGAAATGAAAGACAGCAGCAGCTCACACATAGCAGCAACAGCATCAGTAGCTTTTAAAGGCCGACTCCATAGATTAAAGGGTGATACGCTGAGCACCGAAAACCCACCACCCCAGTATCTACTGATTAGGTTGGGAGAAAAGCTGAGTGACAAACATGTTTCCAATCTGCCTAGCCCATGCAGCGAAATGGAGCAATCTGGCCTGAAAAGGGATTTAGACTTTTGTTGTGCACAAGGGGGGAAAAAGCTGATTTAAATCCATCAACAATGCTCTCCCTCTTGGTGATCTCGGAGATAAGGAACAGAGTCTGGACACAGTTCATATCCTACCTCTCACCAGGCCCCACACTTCCACTCAAAGACAAAAGCCGGCAGATGAGGGCAAACGATGCTGCCTTGCTATTGAGCTGCCTGCTCACATGAAAACGTGTTGTACAATGCGTGGAGCCTGCCTGGGGCATTTGATCTAGCAATTTTTAAAGAGAGAGTGAATCCCCAGACCATAGGAAGAGAAATATATGGCCTTTTAGTTCATCAAGACCATTGCTATTAATTAACATGTGTATAGCACTGCATGTGTAAAAAGGATCTTTACAGACAGACAGAAAGGTCTAGCTCCAACCTGTTTACAGCCTAAACCAGACAGGCATTTACACCAGAGAATAACAACAGCCTACAGCTGGTACAAGTGGGGCAGGCAAAGAAGAGACATGGGGGGAAAAAAAAACAAAAACAAAAACAAACACCAAAGGAAAAGGAAATAAAGTTTCTGAGAGAGCTATTAGATCCCCTTACAAGGAAAGCAGATCACATGGTTTCCTTTATCCTGGTTATTTAATATATGCCATCCCCGTGCATTTCACTGTGAATGCCATAAGAAGTGAGCCATTACATTCTCTCTTTATCTCTTGTCATAAGAACTGAGAATGAGGTGATAACCCATTTTTCTGAAACCTCTCTCAGACCCTTGGAAAAAAAAAAAAGATTTTGCCTTGGTTTATCCGAAAGAGATGAAAAGGTTAAAAAAAATACAATTCTGGTTGCCTATAAGCAAATCTGCTCTTTGCTCCTCTGTAATGGTACTCATTTTTTAAAATAAAAGTAAAATGAAACAGCCATGCAGGGATGCATGTGGGGAAAGTCAATCCGTGCAAAAAGCTGAGGGTTGTTTTCTTGTGGCAGAAATGCAGATGATGCCCTATGACAGTGGTGAAGAACACCAACAAAATGGTTGCTGGAAAACAGCAGCAGCAACAGCAGCAGCCATCACCTCCGTTACTCTATGGATGCCCCTCGTGATAGGCATTAGTGCAGAGCTTTCTTGTTCACGATGATTAAAACAGACTTCAGCAAGCACTTATTGCTACCATCTTTGGAGAGCAGTATTCAGATGCAGATTGCCTTAAATCCCATCAACCCATTCAGGCGTTTGTATGCAAGTGTGTCTGCCTCTGCATGTGCATATGCATGCGTGTGTTTAGATGCATTTATACACATACACAATTCTCACTGTGCGCACACCTTCTCTCCACCCTCTCGTTCAGAGAGAAAGAGCTAAAATTGGCAAAGACAAGAATGTTATTTTCCAGGCTACTTTGTCAGATGTTCGTGTGTGCGTCTTATAAATATTTCATACCAAATATTTAACATTATTCCTTCCCCAATCGGATCAGCTTTGAAATGCTCCTCAAAGTGAATTCTCCCCTAACAATGGCTTGACGCAAAAGCCTTTTTTCTCTCTTAAGAAGAGGAGGCTGCACATGGTCTGCTACCATAGCAGCATGAATAGTTCTTATTTAATGGAAAATAAAAGATACTTTACATTAATTCAGTGGGGGATGGAAAGCTGGGCACATGCGTACCTTGTGCTTCAAACATGGAGGAGCATCATACCTTGACCTCCCCTCTCCCAGTCCCATGATTATTACCCAGCTTGCATTAGAACCATAATGGGAAGTGACAAGTTTATGTAAATGATCCACACAAGGATTTTGCTCTTGTAAAACAGAGCAGTTACTCTGGGCTTTCTAATTATTTCATGCCTTGTGGTTCTGTGATGGGGCAGAGATGACTATTACTTGAAAAGTATATTGTGATTGACAAGCCACTCTCCCCCTGGAACTCATTAAGGCCTGTGCTTTGCAAGAGGGGGTAGAAAACCCTACCATGCACACCACGCAYGCACACACACCCGCACACACACACATCCTCTCCCCAGTGCCGGTTGTTCTTTCAGATCATTTGTTGGGATTTTTGCACTAGTAGAGAAAAGCATAATCTGCATGTATCTCAAACAAGTACCACCTCCCGGCTACAAATTGACCAATTATCCTCCGCTTTCCCATTTTTATTTTAAAATCTGTAAGATTAACAGCAACACACCTGTCAAACATGCAGTGGTCTTTGGATTTTAGCGTACCGGATGGAAAAGTCAGTTGTTTCACAGCACACTATTCAACAGAACGGGGAGCAGAGAGGGGCTGGGGCAGGGGACGAGGGCTACCATAAAAGCTGCTATCGGTGCATTTCTGCTGCTATGCAATTTGTGCCAAGTGCCTTCCAGTGTGTATGGAGGGTCATTCTGCTGCCACTGCATGGCCTGTTTGCCTTTCTTTCTTAACTAATTTTGCTGGCCTTCAAACTTGCAAACAAAATGACAATTTCTTTGGTGAAAGTAGAGCCCCTGTCTTTTGAAACATACACCACACTCCAACCACRGTGAGGGGAAAGATCTCATTCAGGCAGCTGCATTAATGTTTCCCATTGTAGAAGTGGTTTTGAATTCTGCTGCTGGTTTGGGATGTAACACAGTTTAGCATAAAATCAATTCATTGTTAACTCCATTGTGGTTGGATCTTATGGGCATGCAGCATTTCTTACTTCTAGTTACATTTGATTTGTGATTGAAGTAAATCCTCTGGAGATACTTATGAAAGGCACATAGCCCACTTCAATTTTTCCATTAGAAAACATTGGTTACTTCAAGCTGCCTCAATCTTTGCAAACAATTAAAAAAAACCAAAACATCAATCAACTTTTTGGTTTTTCAGTTTCAACTTGACCTGGAGTTGGGTACTTAATTCACAACCTTTCCAGCAGCCCACTTGACTATTGAAAAATTCAGCAGGGGAAATTTATGATTTTACTATTACATTCCATAATAGCATCGCATTGAAATAACAGCAACCCATCATCTTGTGTCTAATACTTTTGTTGTGTCTAATTTATCAGTAGATTTTTCTCCCAAAACATCTGGGTCATGGATATTCAATAAACAAACCAAATCCTCAAGATCCATCCCATCAAGCTTAGGCCAAAAGCTGTATATCATTGATAACCAATCAGCATAAAGATAGAAATACAGGAAGAGAGAAGAATAATAAAAACAGTGAAAAAAGGGAGGAAGACATAGAAGTGTCTCTGTGTCAGCTACATTTTGGAGCAGTGAAAAGTGAATGCACCAGGGACTAAGGAAGATTTTCAGGCACACTGAGCATTGGCTTAATTTGCCTCCGTTGAGATGGCTCCTACATTATGAGTCTCTCAAGCACAGACATAGGTTAGTGCAAGGATTGTCAAGCTCTGCTTTTTGAGTATGTGCGGTTTGCAAGCAGCTCAAGTGCACTCAGGCTGAGGATGAATCATATGGCCAGGAACAAAGCTCAGCAATCATGTAACTCCTGTGCCAGTCCAAAATTGCGGCTGTAGAAGGAAATGAGTTAGCAGGGAGAGTAGAGGCCAGTATTACTAGGTTTCTCTGGCATGCGGTTTTATGCCCTCCATTCCTGCTTTTGCAGTGAGAGGCCACAATCATCTCCTGCTGGTGAACTGCACCTATTGCTTCCCCTTCCTTGGCTCCCTAAGATACAAGTCTGATGGCTCCCAGCCACTCGAGAAATTTGGCATGAGGCTCCTTGGGAGAGGGAAGTTGCTTACCCTTGTTCAGTGTGCTCACCTGGTGAATATCTCCCTTGAGTCAGACTTCCTGGGAGTTACAGGAGGAACCTCATTTGACATCTCATCTGATTTGGAGGCCAGCAGCTAGAAAAGTTCTACATGTAAGCTGAGCAAGTACAAACTGAGGGACTCATTTTGTGTAAAGCAGAACTGTCCACTAATCATTTAGCACAGTACTTTTCTACTGAGCAAATTTTATCTTATCTCTGCTCAACCCATTCAAGTTAACACTTCAGCAGTAGCTCACTTTCTCCTTGAGTGTCCTTCAGAGGCAGCAGTGGAGAGCTGCTGGTTTTTTTATTGGAAGATCTGTACATCAGTCGAGAATCTATTGCTTATGCACCTTCAATAGCAGAAAATATATGGGCTGCAGGTAAGCCTTCTGCTACGATTCCCATCCACAAATGGATTACAAGGCAGTTCTTAAATACCTATTCTGAGATCCAAACTGAAAACAGAGGACTCCTTGAAGCAGAGTCTTTTGGGAGTTTGGACCCTCCTGGCTCCAGGGGATAAGCAGACACTTTTTCAGTTTTATTGAGAACCTTTTGTCACTGCTGTAACCATTAGCCTCTGACCATAGAGATGCAGAAAGAGTGATAAGTACTTACAACATAAAATATTTTAATAGACAAGAGCACCATAGTCACTTCTACAGAGACTGTCAAAAACTTAACAGATAGAAAAAGAGCTTACCCACAATTTGAAGAAAGTAAGCTCAGCTAAATTCACCAAGTGACTTAGAAGAACAGGTCATTTACGCTGGAAGGGCATTGAAAGGGACTGGCCAAAATCTATCAATTATGGTCATATTCAGCATGCCTTTATTCTAACAGCCCAATCGCTCTCATGAGGTTTCATTATAATTTTGAAGAGTACAAGTTGTGTACATAAAGACTGAGCTCTGGGAACTCTTGATCATGAACACGTAGCATCAGCCACAGCCACTAACTCTGTGGAAAACAGAACAGAGAAGAAACTAACAGTTTATTCAGAAAACATCTTGGAGAGTTTGGTCATAAAGAGAGATTCAAAGAGGCTGAACCATTTGCTTCAGTGCTGGTTGTAATCAGGCCTATTATGTTACACAGGAGAACTGTTGTCAGTGAAAGGCATGGCATAAGTGCCTACAGCCTATACTTCACCAAATCTATATGATTATCTATAGGAAAAATTAAGATGGCTCAGTTCATATAAGTCCACTAGTACAAATATTTATGTAAACTATGCCTTTAAAATCATGTCAGTTAAAATTCAAGCTAGCATACTTCTGGCATTTTTATCTAGTCTCAGTGGAAGTGTCTGACCTTTACATCACTGTACGTGGATAATGCAAACTGTTCTTAATGATGTATTTTAATGAACAGTTGGACTCGATGATCTTAAAGGTCTTTTCCAACCTTAATGATTCTATGATTCTACGATTTTAAGTTAAATTCTGCTTATTTTGGAATGGAGCAGGTCATATTGTAGAAGTCACATATTATAACTTCTCAGACTGGTCAAGCCCACARCCCTGCTTTTTACTAGAAAGAAGTGCACTATTTTACTAAGTACGTCTGTATAAGCGTATGTATATACATATGTATAGATTTATATTATATAACTTTTTATATATTAAACTATATATGTATAACTATATAATACACAGGTGTTTAAGGTCTAAAGACCTGGCTACTTTAAGTTATGTAAGTTTGATGATCTTCCACAGGTTGTGGAGCTTGGGGGTTTGACTTCCTCTTTCAATATTTAAGCAAACTGAAGGACTCATCACGCAGGGAAAACCTCATTCTCTCCATTCCATAAAACTGGGTTGAAAGCCTCCTTATTTCTACTTGCATTTTTTTCCTCATGTACTTCTTCTGGTTTGTGAATTCCAGAAACAACAATCACAGCACATGCAAAAAAAAAAAAAATAAGGGAGCAGAGCAAAATTTGATTTCAGCTGGGGAGGGCTGCCTCCTCCAAAAACCGCAGAGAACATGGCAGGGCTGCAAGGCTGAGGTGGTCAAAGCCTCTGCCTCTTGGAGGGTAAAGCTAAACTACTTCAGAGAGCTCAAGCCATCCACACAGTACCAAGGGACACAGCCAGAGGAAGAGTTTTAAGCTTGAACTATCCATTTAGTTTAAATACATTATTAACAGCAGAGGCCGCAGCTAAAGGCATCAATAATCTAAATCCTACCTAGACATAACAAGACAAATTCTGTCAGCTTCATTTGCTGAAGGTTAGACAAGTTCAGTGTGAAATACAACTGCATCCTGAAGGTCTCAGTAAAGAACATTCATAAAATACCAGTCTTAAGCACTTGGGAGCACAACAGAGACCGTCCCATTCCATCACAGAACAAAAATCATGCGAAGTTTCAAGCCTAGCTGCAACGAAATAATTCAGATCTAAAATCTATAGCTGGCCTTTATGTATACATCTCTATTCTTTAACTTGCCCCCATCCTGCTGTGAAATGTGCAATAATTGCACAGCAGATGACTTTTGTTTTCTAAGAACATGACATGGCCATTATTAATGTGGCCTGGTATTAGTCTGTTTTCCTTTTCATCTTTATCAGACATCTATATCTCTCTCAGAGGTCTTGTTTACATAGAACAGTGCACTTGGATGCATGGTGCTTAATGAGTTTCTGTATAACCAGAATAGAGTGAGTAAAGTACACTACTCTCTCTAATTATGAATCATTTGACTGTGTTAAGAGAAAGACAACTTCAGCAAATGGTGCCAGAAAGCTTCTTTCCAATTTTTTTTATTACTATAAAGAACAGCCATAAATTATGAGTTAGGACAATGTTGCTTTGGCTCCAAGCAGAAGCAGTAGGAAGAGAAAAACCCCCGGCTGTGCTCATATTTCATGCTCCAGAATCAGTGAGTGGTTCCTTCCTACATCTACAAGGCTCTGCCGAGGCTGGTATAACGAAGTCAGTCAAACTCTGGTCTCAGTGGGTCTAACTACACTGGGCATCCCGAGACCTTCAAATTCACATTTTCCCTTGGATGCTGACGAACTTCAGGTGCACACAGTCCATCCAACATCTCCTGCCTTCTGTCAAAAGAAAACCCAGGTGAGGGGGCAGCAATGGAGTCATGGTGTGCCAGTGCTCCAGCCTGCAGCCCACTGCAGAGCTTACCAGCCTCACAGACAGAGGCACCCAGACAATCTATGACATTTCGATGGCCCTGGGCATTTTACTGCGCACTCCAAAAACTGAGGGTTTGGTATGAGAGCAAGACATGCTCACTCCATCATCCACACACCCACCAGCATAGGGAGAGATGCAGCACGGCTAACTGGCTCCATGCCCTTGGCAAACAGCACAGTTTCCACAAAAACCTACATCGGGACATGATTTAGCCCCTTTCTCTACATTTTGCCAATCTAGTTACAAACAACCAAGTTCTTCCCATAAGTAAGGCAAACAATCACAATGTTCGCTACTGCTGATTCCCTTGGGTGAGCACTGCATAGTACAACCACAGGCTGTCTTGTGCGAGCTCCCACGAAGCCCCAGCACAAAAGCATACCAGAGGTTGGAGGGGCAGAAACAGGGACCCATAGCACACGCTCTTCAAGACTACTCTGGGCCATCTCACTGGGACACAAAGCATTGCACTTCCCATGAGAGCTGCAGGAGCAGCAGGAAAACAGAGGGTGTGAAGTTGCTTTGAGGCCACCTTTGTCTCCCTCCACCCTCCTTTCCCTTCCCCTACCCTGGGCTGCATCCCCCAGGAGAGCCAGCCTGGCTCTGCAGGATCTCTGATGGAGTCCAGCACTACTAGGGTGGCCAGAGGCATACTTTTTTTGTGTATTTTGCAATACAGTAAAATGAATGTGTCAGATTAGCCAAAATCGGCACCCTCAGCCCAGAAGCCCAAACTGGATTTAACAGTGAATAAGAATAGAGATATCATCCAGTAAATAATGGAAAGCCATCTTGTCTGAACCAGAAAATTATTTCAGAGTATTACGCTGATACTTACTTTGGGATAACGGAAAACTCCCATTGCAAGTCAGCAATAAACTTTCCTTTTTTCATCAGAATAAAGTAGAAACATTCTCACATATTTAATTTTTACATCACTGTTAGGTAAGATATTCTTTCCTCCAGCAGAATTTCCTGTTAAAATCAAAGCCTTGGCTAGATGTGAGAACAAAGGTAGATAAGCTATCCTGACTTCTCATTTAACTTGTGGAGCGTTATGCCCTTATTAGGAGGTCAGACTGTGGGGAATATCATAGGTTATGCTGCATGTAAGCACTCCGGAGTAAGAGACATGTTATAAGATGTCAGAACAAATAAGGATCAATAGCAGAGAAAGAGTTAACCCAGTCATCTGTTAGAGAAATAAAGTGCTCAGTGCCTTAGGAAGTCTCTTCGGATCTGCTTATCAGTGTAACTTGGTCTGGACATTGTTGATCCCAGGCTGGAGAGACACCTTTTAATGCYAATTATTTTGGTTTATTTCCACATGCATCATCTTTTTCAGATTAAAAAGGTAATTTTTTAAATGAAAGGATATCCAAGTTATTTCCCTGCCAAAGACTGATACTTTGCAAGGATGCAGGCACGATACATGCTTGATAAAATAGAAACACGTACATAGTCACAAAACAACATTAAAACTGAACTCTATGTGTGCATTTAAAAGACTGTTCTTGCCTTGTAACTAAAAGTGTCAACACAGTGCAGATAATTCTTGGTATTCTGAGTGAAGAACATAAAACTGGCAGTTTCCTCAAGAAATACCATTTAGAGGGTTTGGAGCTCTCAAGGACATCGGTCCGAAAGCATGGGAGAACAAAAGCCTGTAATTGCTACAGAAAGTCTGAGCTGATGTAGGGAATGTGGTAAAAAGCAGCAAAGCAGCAAAGAGTTCAGGAAAAAAAAAAAAAGTCTTTCAAAAGTCAAAAGATTTTTAGAAACCCAAAGTAGAAAAGGAAACATAATAAATAATAGTAAACAATAAAAATGGTCTTGCTTTAACCTACAGAAAGACTTATTTTGAGTATGAGCTGATGCTTATGGAACAGGAGGAGGCTTTTTTAGCTCATGTTTGAATTCAAAAGCAACTAGAAGAGAAAACCCAAGTGTGTTGTGTGCTTCACATGTTCGTCTTAGATTCAAATGCTCCTGAGCAGTGCACTGCTCCATTTCAGTGCAGCAAAAAAATCCCAGGCTTTCTAGTCAAATAGGATATTTATTTCTGCAGCACACAGTCTGATTATTATGGATCTGCTCCCATAGGCTTCATGCAACCCCTTCCTTGAGACTATTTCCTATAGCTCCATAATCCACAACGCTGTTCCACTTAATAACAAGCTAATCATTGCCCTGCTTTTAAAAATGCAAAAAGTTTTTGACATGTTGCATAATGGTACTTCCCAAACAGCCCATAAACCTGTCCAGCAGATTCCTCCTCCATTTCCTTGCTTGGTGTTATCTTCCTCAGCATCTTGTCTTGTAGAGTTCAATTTAGATTACAATGTCTTTGGGCCAGAGGCCATGTAAATCACCTAYGGCTCCACACAAATATTGAGTAACAGCAGAATCTGACTTTGGAGCCATAAAATGCTTTCCAGACTTTAAGCCCTAGAAGAAGTCTCAAACTTCTAGACATTCCTAGATATGAGTAACTGAAAGGCAGTACTCCACAGGCTACCAAATAAGTGAGAATAAAAGGTGAGGGAAAAGGGAAGTTTTTCAGAGCCTTCCTGAGCATTTTTCTCCATTGCACAATTAAGTCTTCAAGCTACAAATTTAGGTTCCTGATCACATGGGTACATATGGTAACTCAGTTCCCAACTTCTTCTTGACACTGAAACTTTAAATCCTGGCTCTGTTGAAGTCAAAGATAATTTTGTACTGTCAGACTGGGGAGGTTTTGTGTCTAAGTGATGTAGGACTCCCACAAAGGGTTGCCACCATGAACTCTGCCATCAAAACTACTAATGTTCATGCACTGAACTTGGCACCCCTTTCACAGTTGCCTTCCTTTACATCATTAGGCTCTATAGGAGGTCCACATTTATCTGCTAAATTATACATTACATTACAAGAAGTGCTAAAAGTCCAAATTTTACCAGTGCCTTCAAAAAGCTGTGGCAGGAACAAAGCTGCCTGAAGCAAGGAATATGTAATCCAAGTATACAATAAGTGTTGAGATCCTAAGAAGGAGGAAGGAAATTACTTACACACCCGCATCACCGTGTGATACTCCAGTGCCCAGCCACATGAAGTAATGCACAGGTAAACAGGAAGAGAAAAAGGAGGTCATTCCATCTTGAGCGAAACATTTGACTGGGGAAAAAAATACATTCTGGGGCATCCAGGGACCTCTTTTATCCATAAGGCAAGAAAAACTTGCTCTAGGAACTCCGGAGGGCATAAGAGCAATAAAAGAAATTACAGAAGTTAGTTTTCAGACAGACTTGTGGAGTGTGTGCAATAACTTTTCTCTTTGATCAGCTTTATCCAAAAAATTTCCCTGGCATGAAACAAAGATGGCATTCAGGGATGTGCCTCACTGGTCCAGGTCAGTATGCAATCGTTGCCTGCAGTTGTAGCATAAACCAAAGCCCATTGATCCTGTTGTATCAGCTTCACTGAGCTTCTGATAAGGATTTTGCTAYCTGTGAATGAAATGTAAGGATGAGGTTAGGAGGCCTGCCCCTAGCTTTTTTTTTTTTTTTTTGCTCTTCAGTTACAGTAAGAGATTCAGCAACCCGCACCCCAAGTATGAGTCACAGTACATGTACAACCATTGTTTTAAGCTGTTCTAGGGACTTGAATTGCAAAGTCCAGATCTGGCTCTGAATTTTTTCCCCCAAAATCAGAGCTGTTCAGATGTGGAGTTTAATTTGGTTTGAAGCCTATCTAAGAGAGGTCGGTCCTGGTACACCACAAAGGTCTTGTGTCTCCCTGGGGAGAATCCCACTCTTCAGACCCTAATACGCAGGAAATGAAGGTAAGAGAATGGAGACAAGCGAGGTCAAAACCCCCTTATTTTGCCTTGGGGGGTTGTACACGTGCAAACTGTTCAGTCCTCACTGTATGCTGCACCACTAGGATGGGAGCCTAGTTTCCCATGACTTTTTACTGGCATACCGGACACAAGCACTGAAGGCTAATGCAATGAAATGAGAACATAGATTAGGTAATGTACATCCTTCTGCTAGAGCAGAAGCAACTTTATTAATAACGTGTCTTCTAGGCTCAGCACTTTGTCTAGGGCAGTTCTGCTTTACGCAGTCTGATCCCACATAAAACACTTTTCACCAAAATGCAGTTAGGTTTATCAGGAAGCACATGCTGTATAGATACAAATCAAATAGTCTTTGTATAATAGGGTGCCCAACTCCTAAATTCCTTGCTGTGAAATGGAAGTTACCTATTCACCCCAAACACATTCAAGTATTCCAATATAAAAAGTGCTCTTATTACTAATGAAATATGCAATAGTACCTCAGTAACATGTTATATGCTTGGGCTCTCAGTTTGACATAACTGGCAAATATAGATGCACATGTTATTTTTCTTCTTAGCATTTTGAAGTTGCCATGGACATCTGGTTCATATAATAATGTCCCTTAAAGACAAACAGTGGTCACAGAATATATCTGGGATACCAGGCACCTAGAAAGGGGTGCATGTGAATGGTGCTCAAAGAGGTGAGCTCTGACATTCAGCTCCACAACTCCTGCAAGTAACTGCAATTTTGATCTGCTCTGAAGAGCTGATATGGTGCCTGGCTGTCTCTTTGTTGTAAGAGTCTGGGAATTTCCTGCAAAGCATGTAATATGCTTGAGGCATCAAGTTTTTTACATTTATTTGCCAAAAAAGGGTGTAGTATTTGGCATGTTTCCATGGTGACTTAATTCAAGGGCTATGAACAAAATGGAAATGGAAAACACCTTTCAGTTACAAAATGCCACTCATATGCACTCTGAATCTTGATAGTTTAAACCACAATAAGCATCGTAAGAACCAAGATAAAACCCCAAAGAGATTCATAGCAGTGAACTGTGTCATTAAGCTAAGCACAGCAAAGTCCTTCAGTTCAGTGGCCAATGCAATGGGGTCAGAGTGAGAAACAGTGGGGTTTGTCCTCACACTGTGATCCTGGGAGGAATAGCATCACTGCATCTTGTCTCAGCTTCCCCATCACAGGCAGATGAAACGTACCTACCCTGTAGTCAAAGATGGGGCAGAATATAATACATAATACTGCAAACTTATTTTATCCCAAGTCCTGTGTTTAAAGTTTCTTATTGCCTTTTCTGGAGTTACAGGACTCAAAGTCCTCCTTTGCTTACAAAAGGTTTCAGTCTTCATTATAAAGTGCGATGCCATGAGGCTTCAGTTTTCAGGAAGGCAGCAGAGAGGTGGCCACGTTATCTATGAACTAATCTGATTTAAGAGCTTGCCTTGCTTTGAACACAGAGATTGCAATACCACATACAGGAAAAGTAGTTTTGAGATCCCTAAATGAAACACTCTAGAATCAGRTCTTTTAGTCATTTTTTTTTTGTCTGTTTGTGATTTCTTCGTGCTGAACTTGAGATATCCGAAAGTACTAAGAGGGGCAGCAACTGAATGTTTAGCTTTTTTTTTCCTTTCATCATACTCCTTTAAACAGGCTCCACAGCTATGGAGGCATTGTTATTACTAGCAATTTCAAGAAACATCTTGGTCCCAACCTCAATTCACATTTTAACAGGCCTAAATATCTCTAATCCAAATCTTATGCTACCAGGATAACCTCAAGAATGCCTCCAGTTTGGCAGAGAGTCACCTGTCCACAGTCAGGCCAAATACAAAAGACTGTCCTTGAAGCCTTTCAAAGCCTCATTTGCTTTAACTTTTTAATTTTATAAGCAGGGGAAGTTCATTTCTCTCCTTTAGAAGGGCTAAAGAAGAGACCCCCAGAACAAATTGATTTTGGTTTTTGAGGTTGAAACTGGAATATTTCACAGAAGGGTCTGTGAATACCAACAAGATAAAGGTGAATTGATGGTGTCCATCTGCAGTGATGAGACTGCATAGCTATTGGTGAAGTAAACCCAAAAGGCAGAGAAATGCTAAACGTGATGTATCTTCATGTTCCTGGGATATGCCAGTCTGTTCTTTCAACTTCAGCCTTGTTCCTATGCTGCTGGTCACTTCATGGTCAGAACCACTTACTGGATTTACATAAAGTAACATTAATTTAACAAGCCACTTCTATCCAGAAGAGGTTTTGGCTTAGTTTGTTTGTTTGTTTGTTTGTTTTTAAACTATGCAGTGTAGGGAATAGCGTGATCCCATAACACTTCTTCCCCATGGAGACCCTGAACCCTCTTGTCTCTTCCCACCTTGTTTCTCAGATTGGGATTTCCTACAAGGGATGGTGAAACCTGCTAGCGGCTCAAATCAGATACGCAGTCTGGTGAAACTTTCACAGACAAATTTTCGTGTCTGAAACATCAAGCTATGGTCAAGAGTTTTAAGTGTCATGAGATAGATACAATGCCAGCAGGGCAGTCGGAAGCAGACTAATCAACTTTTTGGAATGCCAGAATTTATCACATAGTTATTGCCAGAATTTGTTTAAGAGTGATCCTTTAATGCAAATGTTGAGTGCAGTATTTGTAAGATTAAGAGTTCACATGTGGCAATAGCTAGACTGATCATTAGATAGCAAACGAGGGAAGAGCATCCTCAGACTTTCTACAAAGTAATGCTCTTCCAGTTGCTATCTATGTTTAATTCCAAGTCTTGATATAAGGCAAGCTATAGTACCCCATCATATACATAAGCATTTCAAAGCTTAGATCACTATGCAGTTTTGTAGCAAAATGCTACAAATTTTTAAATAAACTATTAAATTGCTGTTGTCATTGTCTTGACTTTCATTGTCTTGTATTTCATACAGCCAGCTGATGTTCAAATGTGTTTTGTGATTTTAATCTTCTCCCTTAGGCTTACCCACAAAACTCTACCACATACTTATTCAGCAAATTAACTAAATTATTTCCTTCCCGAAGAAAAGCTTAGATCTTCATGGGGAAGGCTGATGGGTTTTGGCAGAAGAGTCTGGAATTATGGAGTCACTGACTAACTGTAAATCAGCTACAACCATGGATCAAGGAAGTGTGGATTCAAAGAAGGCCATAGTGAGACAAATTCTGATTTTGTTTATAATCTGTAACTTCACTGACATCAGTTGAACTACGATCAAGCTCCTTCAAATTCTCATGCCCACTGAGTTACACATATGCAACACAGAAAGGTTATTTTCACCACAGCCAACCCATGAGGCCAACTTCTTCCCTTTTATGTCTATTAAAGGTACAGATTATAAGCAATATATATTTTAAAGAAGATACATAACTTGCAATTTATTTTTAAGAAGCATTGTGAAGTTCATTAGATACAAAAACCAGAACAGGGCAAATTCTCAATCAACACGTCAGTTTTGAGGTGCTGTATTTAAGCAATAAGTAATACTTCCTACAGCCGTGAGGTGCAGCACGCGAGTGACAGACAGCCTTGGAAGAGAGGCACTTTGATGGTCAGACATGGACATGCCTGTTGCCTGCCTGTCTTCTGGACAGAAAAGCTTTACATCCCTTATTTCTTAGGCACAACCCCACTGCCAGCCCCACTTACATAACTTAGCAGGATAACCTATTCTTAGTCCTCTAGAAATAACGTTGACCCATAATACCCCCAAGTCAAAGGTGCAGAGCCTCTCAAGCTGAGAAGCCCCTTTGTCTGTAATCCCCCTTCCCCTTTTTCTYGGGCTGCCGACAGCTCTGGGTAGGCACTGCAGGACTTGGAGGTGCCCAGCTGGACGAGTGGGGATCACCCTTTTTTTAGCAGAGGCAGGAGAGCTACCTCATTGCCATCCATCCATCACACACAGGCAAGGGAAGAAGAGGGATGGGGGTGCTGGGGATCACGAAGCCCACGCAACCCCACACAGTGCTCATCTCAGTGCTGTTTCAGGGGCTCTTAGCTRCAGGCTTGTGCCTTGACCATAACTTTCAGTGTCTATCGCTCTCCAAATTTACACAACTCCTGGGTGGTCTTYTAGGCGGGTGCTGGAGACCGTCCCCCACCACATACCCCACTGGAGAGAGTGCCTCCCAGGGCAGGCTGTCTGCACCAGTGCTGGGGATGATGGAGGGTCTCTGTTTCCTTCATTTGTAATGGAAGGATTTGAGTGGGAGCTGAATCCTGTCAAGCGCTTCCTGTCCTGCACACACCCTTGTCAAAGAGCTCTTTGGAGAGTACAGGAAGAGGATTAATGCTAATAGCTATCTGCCTGTCATTTGAAAATCTCAAGCAGCACTTGCTGGATTTTCCTCATGAATCTCCAATGCACAATACTGCAAGAGCACCTGAAAGGAAACTTTGCAGGGAGTATGCACACCAAGCAACAAGGTGGATGAATGACCCTGCAGGGCATGAGTGTAGATCATAGCCTACACACCAGATGCGGGGAAGCCTTTTGGAGTAGGAAAAAGGCATGCATTTGAAGCCATTTTGCCATCAAAGTAGGTTTACCCAATTCATTCCTTTCAATCATGTGCTATAATTCATTCCGCTATGCATTTTAGAAACAGTCACCCTGGGACTGCATTCACTTAGTATAGTTAGTAACATAACACTATCCAGGCAGTCCTCCTTATCCAGCACCAGMACTTAGACTTGCAAGTGTGTAACAGACGTTAAATTTCTTGGAACAGGCTAACAGCTTCATYGGTCAGGCCCTAATGAAGGGTCCAATCTTAATCCCATAGGAACCTTCAATAGGAGCGATTTCTGACCCTCAGGAGTTTTGACTGTGTTYTACTTAACTAAAATAACCACAGCATGGGCATAGCCTTTGGAGATGCTGCATATAATTCTTGGAACAAGGCAGCAGAAGAAAACACAAGGTGTAAAGAATTGATAAGATGACCAAGAGCTCACCATCTGGTCATGTACACTAGCAATCAGCTCTCAAAGAATGAGGCCACCATCCAAAAGCCCTGTGGATTACTGACATTACAGGAGGGAAGGATATCCATTTGCAGTGCCTTGGATTTGTTTCCTTTACTTTGGCAAGGGGAGGACTGCAAGGACATYGATGCTGACCTCTTTGAAGAATGCCCTAACAACTCAGAAAGACACTCCTTTGGCTCCAGAGACAATTAATCTACAAACTGTACTCAGCTGTACTCACTTATCCACAACTTTCTTCCTTTTGCCATGCTCCTACCTTCTGCACATTCTCCAGCTATCCTAAAGAAGCAGCCTTGCAAAACGCAAAGTGAGGTGTGAAATTTGACTTCATAGTCTTAGACCATGTGCCCTCTACTGATGATTCATGTTAGTCAGGCTGCCAAGTACCCAACACCTACCCTCCCCTCGACATGCTTCTGCCCTGTTGGGTTAGCCCTGGTAGTCAGCTGAGCCCCACACAACCACTTGCTTACCCCCACACTCCCCAAGTGGGATGGGAGAGAGAGAATCAGAAGGGTAAGTGTGAAAACCATGGGTTGAGATAAAGACTGTTTAATAGGTAAAGCAAAAGCTGCACACGCAAGCAAAGCAAAATAAGGAATTCACTCACTACTTCCCATTGGCGGGCGGGTGTTCAGCCATCTCCAGGAAAGCAGGGCTCCATCATGCATAACAGTTATTTGGGAAGATGGACACCATAACTCTGATTGTCCCACCTTCCTCCTTCTTTCCCCCAGCTTTATATGCTGAGCATGACATCATACTGTATGGAATATCCCTTTGGTCAGCTGGGGTCAGCTGTCCCAGCTGTGTCCCCTCCCAACTTCTTGTGCACCCCCAGCCTACTCGCTGGTGGGGTGGGGTGAGAAGCAGAAAAGGCCTTGATTCTGTGTAAGCACTGCTCAGCAGTAATGAAAACATCCCTGTGTTATCAACACTGTTTTGATCACAGATCCAAAACATAGCACCATACAAGCTTCTACACAGAAAATTAACTCTATCCCAGCCAGGCCCAATAAACATCCTTTTCACAACCACAAAAGTAACACTAGGATTTGTATTATACCAACAGAAAACAGTTTCCCTTCATTTCATTAGGTGACTTTTTTGGGGGTGTTGTGTTTTTTTTAAACCTACAGAAATGCAAAAATATGGCTTTTTCTTTTTTCTCCCTAAGCCTACAAGATACTTGCTGAAGAGTGTTAAGCAGAATACGTGTTAAAATAGAGAAGTCACCAGCCACCGAGGTTCAGTGCTGCTCCTATGCAACTAAAAACTTCTATGGCTTTTGCAGATTATGCTTTATTTACTTGCATGAATTTTAACAAAGAAATGCAAGAATTTTTACAGAATTAGCATTTCTACAAAGCTCATTTCTACCAGCCAGACTGGGTGTCAGAAAGAAGCACATGGATATAAATCTAAGACACTGCTGAAAGTAGACGTTGTATAAAGTATTTCAATTGGGTACGGGGTGGCAGAAAGAAAAGAGTGTCTGAGCCTTAACTATGAAAATGTAGACTATTCCAACTGTCTCTCTGTAAAAACAAATAAAACTGYAGAGAGCAGAGAAACTGGCTGGGCTTGTAGCTGCTGTGAAGGCCAGCGTTCCCCGCCAGCCCCAGGCCGGCAGGCTTTTACTCTTTAATGGCTTCATGCCCTCTAATTAAGGTTCCCAAGTACAATCCCTTTGAACAAATGTTTACATTTGTCTTGTTAATTCCCATTACTTAATAATCAGAGGCCCCTGCAGTTACCTCAACACGGGGAAGATGAACCAAAGACATGATCATATCAGGGGTTTTGACATTTAAATACCTGATTTGCACAAACCTAACATAAGTGAACACCTGCAGATCTAAAAAAATGGATGAGCAAAACTGACAACACACATCTAAACTCCAAGTAAAAGTCTGAAAATAAAACTCATGGGATTATAAACTAAAGTATGACATGATAGTCTCATATAACATCTTATTTAGTGCTTTTAAAAAAATATCTTGCCCAAATTTTTCTTTGAAAACAATGACTTACCCAGAAAAGAAGGAAAGTTGCCTTTTCCTTATGACAGATTTGACTCAGTCATTTGCTGTCCATGTTGCTCTCCTTTGGGCAAGTCATTAAATCTCATTTGGGCTATATTTAGTCAAATAAGTGGGGGCAATAGCACTTCCCCATGTCACCAGAGTGCTGTAAATGAGCAGGCTCCTTTACAGATGTGAGCCAGTCAAAGCTGGGTTGAGGCAACTACAGAAGCACGTGGACAGCTGGACAGCCRAGATAGAGGCAGGAAAGTCAAGCAGATTAGAAAAGCCAACCAGGAAAAGACCTTCTTGTTCTGAATGACTTTTCTCTCTTGAGAGGGCATTGAAAGCTGTGCCTCTAAGAAAGAGAGCATAGAGCTACAGAAAAATGTATAGGTGTGTGGGAATCGGTAACACTGGTTTGCTGAATTTTTCATTTGTGGGTTCTTGTGATGCTGGCAGACATCATTAAAAACATTGTTTTTCTTACTTTCAAAAAAGAAAACCAAACCCAAAACCAAAAGATAAAAGCAGAGGGGGAAGACAAAAGAAGCTAAAGGGGATGGAAAATGTGTCGTGGCATTTCATGCAAGAGTTGAGGGTATGGAAGTTTAGTGGAGACATGAAATGACTTGGTCAGAGGGCTGTATCACAGAAGATGTGGTAACCACCAGTTCAGCTGAGGGCTAGCAGACCAAAGTATGCAGTACTACAGCCAGATGCCATCCTGTCCAGGACAGTTAATGTGAGCATCACAAACCCCACCAGGCAGTCATCAGCAAGGTGACAGACTCTCAGCTTTCCACTCAATCAGGAAAACAAGGGCCCCAGCTCTTCTCCACAGCAGGCATACCTTACTCCAAGTCTACTAGATAGGGCTAAGCTACAATATTTTCTTCGAAATCATGATGCTCACTTATAAGTTAATTTGTAATGGGTATTTACATTTTTCCTCCCTCCTATCTTATATATCACATACCTGCCTAGAGCAGCATTTTATGGACAAATATAAAATTTAGATAATGAAGGTTTATTGTAAAAATGCTGGCACAACTGTTACGAACATAAGACAAACTGGCGCCGCTATAATTAAGTAGACATTTAAATGGGCAGTTGCTTGTTCAGTAGAATGATCATTTGGGTGCACAACATCTAAGCCATTTCTCAACACCTCATGCTACCACCTTATCCAGCCAGCCAGCTTTCACAAATAAATAAGTGCAGCAATTGCTTTTTGCAGTAGCAAAAAGGAAATACTGGAATTCTCATGTTCTCCTCACATGCTTCATGCTAGGAGCCACATACTCATCTTTACTAGAAGTAGCCCAAGAAAATGGCTGTCTGTCCTTGGTACTTGAATCACAAAATTTAATAAGTCCTTCCTCTGATGACAACCTGTGTTATACCTGTGGGAAGCTACACCTCCACCTATTTTCTGCTCTTTCCCCAAGGGGCCTCCTTATATCTTCTCAGGGCAGTGTTTCTTGATTCTGCTGCTTTCAGCAATGCCTACACTAGCTCAGCTATGCCCACTTTGCCAGCTGTAACATGCTAGCAGTAATACCAACCACTCCAGATCCAAACACATGGAGATCAAGGTGGGCTGTACAGGTCTGCCAAGAAATCCAGCTCTTATGTGCACAGCAGGAGCCACATCTCCACAGTTGCTGGGATATCAGGTAGCCAAGCAGCTTGCAGCYCAGTGCTGCCAGCATGGGGAACAGGCATTATTCTGATGAACTTGCTGTACTGGGTAGAAGTACTCAATAAAGCCTTTGCTCTCATTTAACAGGTCCAGTTCCCAGTTCTTCCATCAAAGTCAGATTGCAACTAGTCAGTGATCAGTCAGACAGTCGTCTTAAAACAAAATCTGTGAAGTTTCACACTGGTAGCTTTTTGAGGAGGGAGGTTTTAAAGTACTGAAACAACTATAAAGAGCTGTATGGACTGATTTTCTTATGGTTTGCCGGAAGATTCAAAAAAGACCTTGCTCTGCATAAATCCCCTTATTTTTCTTACTGAAGTGAAAAGCTGAGGCAGGAAAAAAGACATTTACTGGCCTGAAACAATGTCTTGCTTGACTTGTAATTTCTTAAGCCTTTTGATACAAAAGCTGAAAGACAATGTTTTAAAATGGTCTTAGAAGAAAACACAAATCCTTTTACAATGKTTTTTTTTAAACAATGAAAAGAATCAAAAAATAAACCCCTACAATACTAATTGGCATCACTGAATTCCCATTTTAACACACACTACACACGTCACCAGGCTCTGCAGGTGAGAGCCGAYATGTTTGCTATACACCTATATGCTTGCTTCCTCCAGGTGCTAACATAGGTAAGTTCAGTTTCCTCAGACACCCATATTCAGCCTTTTACCAGATAGGTGCTCTAGGGGTTCAAACACCAACCATCCCCTCTGTGCTAAGACACTTTGTTTCTTCAGATACCAATTCTGCATTTGCTTGCTTGTTTGTTCTTGACGAGCTCTGCCTTTCTTGTTTTGGCATTGCCCCTCAACACTCTAGCTTTTTAAGAAGTAGCTTATCTTGCATCTTTTTCTCTTGCCTATTTCTCTCCATCCCCCTGTATTAAATTAAACAATATCATTATGCAGTAAACAGCCCAATAACCCAAGTCAGCATATGGTATTCATAAGTTCTTACTGTGCAGCTCTAAATCTGTCACAGCCTCCATTTAAATATCCTGAACTTTGCAAAGKTCTGAACCATGTGGTAGAGATACAACTTCAACAGACAGAGAAAAGCCATCCCATCRGAGCTGAGCAGTCACCCAACAGTCAGAGACTTCATATATGGAGAAACTGTGACAGGCATGCAGAAGAAGGGACATCCAACTTTACTGGAAAGCACTGGGCCTACTCTGTTCATGTAAATCAAATCATACTGTGCACATGCATTAAGTCTGCTCACACCATGTAGAAGGTGGCCACAAAGCACRACCTGCTTCTGCTGGTAGGCTCAAGCTCTCCAGTCCCCCCGGCCGAACATCTGGGCACAACCGCTGTAAGACAGACAGGACAGCAAGCATCCCCTGCAACACAGCCTGCCCGCTGGGTAACGTGATCATGGGAGAAATCCTTCCTTTTCRCTCCTTTGCTCATCAGTTGTGAAGGAGGAGTATTGACAGTCCCCACCATAAGACCAATGCAAAACATTTTGTTATTGATCATTAGATGAAGGAATCCTCTCTTTAATGTGGCCATTGAGTCTGACAGCTAATTTCATTGTATACACACAGAAAGCAGCAAATATAGCAAGCAAGAAAAACCAAGAAGGCACAATCCATTCCTATGTTGTGCTTGGTGGTGCTACACAGGTTATGCTGGGAGCTGTATTAGCATATGACCTACATTTTAAAATTAATTTTGTTCTCAACTTAGGTGTTCAGGGTTTTTTTACTCCTGCAGGCAATTGGTGCTATTGTATGTGTATTAATATATCAGCTCCATCATGTGTTTCCCCTCCCCTCCGGTGTTTGCAAGGGAGGTTTTAAGTAGCAGGGGGAGGGTCTTCTCATAATCAAGGTCCAGGCATTGCTGACTCTCCTGTTCTGCACACTGCAACACTCATGTCAGCAAAGCAACTGATGAGTGTTCACACGGGACCACTCAAAGCTCCAAGGACAAAGAATAATCTGTACTGGAAATAGAGGAGGAGKAAGAAACTAAATGAGAAGGCAGAGCCAGTTAAGGTTTGCAAGGAAAAAAAATAAAAGGCTATCAAAAAGAGAAAAGGAAAACCAAGCTGATCTGAGCTGGAGGAAGGTTAGAAGAATGAAAGGTTTCTGCAAATATTTGAAAGAGGTGAAGCACAAATTTTGAGAGAAAGCGTTGATATGAATAACAATTTATTAACATAATATATGCCTTTTTGAAATTGTCTAACAAGAAGCAGAAACTTTGAACAAAGTAGTATTTGATTTCTGTTCATTTATTTTTACAGGCAAGATTACATATGGAAATGCTACAGGCTCGGATGACATTTTAATGGGTTCGAGGAATTATGACATGTAGACAATTAGAGAACCTCTGAGAAATGCTTTAAAAGAACACTTGGGAAGTGGGAAAATATCAGGAGGAAAACACAGATACACTGAGTTTGAAACAAAGAAGAATGAGTGATCATAGCAATTGTCACCCAGCAGAGCATTTAAAATTACTTAGTAATTTCAGACACAGAAAAATTACAGGAATTAATATCGGGGACCAGGTCTGAGAGACATCACCATACCCACTAGATCAATACTTCATAGGACACTACAGCAGCTAATACAAACTGAAATAGGACACTTACTTCCACAAGAACTAAGCCTCTTCTAGCTGAAGAAACTCCCCCTTACCTATCTGGGAAATTTTGTTTCATCTACTATGTTTCATGGCACCTTGTAGCATTTGCATTACCTATAACCAGCTTTAGAGAGCCCAAGTTCCTCCTATTGCTGGAATTATTAAATCAATGTTAAAATCTCCTTGTTTTCCTTTTTATTTGGTAGTGGTTTTGAACAGAAGTTGTCTGGTTACTGTGCCTAATTCAGTGAGCCCTAACCAATATAAGTAACCTCTAGTTTCTGTCTGAACTAGCCCTTCAGCCCCTGGCAAGGCATTTTCATGCACATGAGAGGCTGCTTCAGAGCTGGCATTTTTAGGTGCTGTTGGCCTGGAGGATGGTGTTCTCACCTGGGACTTGTGCAATACTTGCTTGTATTCCTGGCTGTCCTGGCCGGGACAGAGAAGGCTTTTCATTTCTTTGTCTCCTCCTTGTGAACTGGACAGATATATCGAGTTCAGTGAATTAGGGACAGTCCCATCTATGAAAACCTACACAGAATAGGTAGCGATGCTGTTTGCAATCTGTTTCTTGCAAAATTAAGTTAGTCAAAGAGAAATATTTTTTTTATCTTGAATTTGCAAGTTTACAATATGATCTTTTTTTCTTTTGTGGATGAAATAGGCTAAGTGTTCTACTAGCACGAACACTGAATTTAGTGGCTAGCCTACATCTGAGGTGGACAATTTGCTGAGACATACAGCCTCTGATAGTCACCTTTGAAGGGGGTCTACATCAGGACACCTTCCTCATCATGTGGCCAGATATGTACCACTCACAGTTAGAGGTATTCAGTGGGTCTCACCTAAATCATTCCCTAGCTACAGGYAGGAAGGACTGTCATGCAACTCAGATCAGGCAACCTAATACGGATGCACATGCTCCATCATATGGCACAACATGTGCTCCTCATGTGAGCAATGCTRTCATTTTGATCAAAGAGCAGGAGCAGGTCCCCTGGCTCTTGTGCTGGGACAGGAGGGGATTTGCACAGTTCTAAGGTTGGGGCAATAGGGAGTAGATAAGCAGGACCAGGGGACTGCTCACCAGGGAGCTCTGGCACATCATACCCACCCCACAGGCACTGGGATGCTACCTTCAGACTGTGCAATATCCTCTGCAAGTTGGGATGCCCTCTTGACCTACATGGTAGAATTGTTTATGTTCTTCATTCCTTYCTTGCCCTTTTTTTCCCCAGTAAAGCTTGAATAATCTGTTTTCCACACCTCTTATGGGAACTGTGGGTATTCTTTAATTTTCTTTTCTCAGTTTGGAAAACTCCAAGACAAATTTAACAAGAAACTCYTTCCACAATGCCCTCAGGATAAAAAGAAGAAAAGCAAGGTTTAAAAGTAAATGAAAGATGACAGCTAAATCTTTAAAATCATAGAAACACTAATCTCATTTAACTACAGTATCTCCAAATCACGTAAGTTCACTGATCAGAGCACACTATTTGTCCTTCTAGGTAGAGAGAGATGCATTTTGAAAAGCTCCAGTATGAGCCAGTGGTATTGTACTTAGTGGAAATAATTAAAATGATAACTGTAATCACTACCAAGAAATACTTACAATTTAATTAAGGCAAGGATTCTTTGTCAGCGTCTAACTAGAGCTCTCTGTGGATAYGATTTTCAGAAGCACTGAAATTTCAGAGGGAATAAAGTAATTTTGGTCTTTTTCTTTGCCAAGTTTCCAATTCGTGAGAAAGGCTGACAATATACAAGCATATCTAGTTCTCAGAGGGATTTTTAGGTCATCAAATCCAGTCCCTTGTTCCAGAAATCAAGCATATCATATAAGCTTTTTTATAGACGCATACCCAAACCAGTGCCGGCTACAGAAGTGTSCTTCAGCAGTACTGGAGGAGATGTCTGCTAGCAGGTGGTGATGCTGGGTCACAGTCAGTCAGCTGCTGTACCTAGTCCCACAGAATTGGGGAGGTGAAGCTCAAAAAGCTTGACTCAAAATGCTCTGTGAAAGGTTTGAAACAAATGCCTTTCTCTGCTTTCAAATGTCATGCTCAGTGATGCAAACCAAAACAAGTAACGCTCCTGCTCTCACCCATTATCATCAGCAGTGCTTGTCGAAAGATGATCGGTATCATTCGTATATGGGAAGCCAAATGAGCATTAAACAAATTCAAGCTTTAGGGTTCTCTTTTTTGCCAGATAACATCAGATATTAGCCAATATTTCTTGCCTCATCACATGCTGATCCCCTCAGTAATCAGGATTTTAATTACACAAATCTGTCTCTGGGTATTTTTTTGCATAACTACTAAAAGGCATGAGTGTACTGAACTTGTGGCTATAGTAGAGATGTCCGTTATAGACAAAATCCAAATCAGGATAAGGTTTTCAGACTCTCCAAAGTTCAGGTGTACTGAGATCTATGGTTTTAGATCAGGGTGTTTAAAGATACAGTTTTGTGGCTTTCTTTTTACTCTGACCCTGGAAGGAGTTTTGGTAATTAGAGACATATGCATATATCTGCATATGCAGACATTTGCCAGCATTATATGAAAGGAGATGTTCATGTTTGCAGTTTGCAAAGTGCTGGCTCTCACCTTTGAAAGCTTGTGGCCGGGAAACCTGACAAAGGGTCTGACCTGTGACCTTCAACTCCTGACAGAATAACTTCAAGCAGTTCAGAAGTCTGGTTACTTCTGATAAACATTCTCCAATTCAATTGCTTAATAACCTCCTCCTGGTGAGCCTTCAGCCTGAACCAGGCAACCTCTTGGGTTCAGGCCCTCTTACAGCTTTCAGCATTTTCCCATTCACTCCCCCAGTCCCAAACAGAACCAAAAAGAGTCTGACACTATAAAGATAAAAATTACAGATAAACTCAAATCTGTTGCAGGGGGAGCAGAGGCAGGGGTTTAATCCTTGTCCAAGCATAAGGATTTTGCAAATCTCTCTACAGGGCTTATGTTCTATGTCTTCAAGGTAGACTATTTTTTTCTAGTGATACACAGACAGCAGCTATTTAGTTTTTAGCAGGGTAACCCAAATCAGAACTTGACTTTCGGTATTGAGAGATGAAATTCCTTCCCTGACATTTTCTCATCCTATGTGAGTATGACGAAGCACACCAGCCATTTCACATACTGCCTGTGCGAAAGCACTACTGTTCCCATGCTTCAGCACCAAAGTGATGCTGCCAAGAAGCATCTGCTTGCTTCTTTTATTTGTATGCCATAGGTAGATGCTGTACTGACTTATTTCCTTTCACATTAAGTATCCTGTTAACTTACATTAATTTTTGCACAGGTTTAAGTTACTATGGAAAAAAACTAAATAACATTTGCTAAGGCTGGAACCAAAATGGTTTCAGTCCTTGAGATGCAGAAGGCTCACTAGCATCCCACGTGAGCAGCTGACAGCACCCTGTGCTTGGAAAAGCTTGGAACGGAGCTGGACTCCGAATGATCCAGTCCAGGAAAACATGTGATGGGACACAAGCCTCAAGCCCTTCCCCACCACAGAAAAATTAGTTCACAGTTTAACTTCTTCCTTATTAGCCAGCTTTTACTACCACTCGAAGACAATATATGGATTAAATTAAGATCTTTAACAAGATAGTTAAACATTACCAAAACCCTGGAACTGAATTGAGATTAAAAGATAGGTTCAAGGGATGTGGGGAGGAAAAGGCAGACAGTGATTCTTCGAAAATATYCACAGAGGCAACCGAGGAGCAGAGCTGGTCACCTTCTGTTTTTGTGATATAGCTTGGTGAGTTTGGAAGGCAGCATGTTGTGGCATAGCAAAACCAGAAGTTCCCAAGCTACGTTTTCTTAACTATTCCCAATTTTTTACAGTTTATTAGCTTCCATTATTTCTCTCTTCCTCTCCTCAAAGTGCTAGGCCCCATCTCTTTCAGTAGTTTCACAAACAAGAGTTTTTCAGGTCTTAATATGCTTAAGAGGGATGTTACAGACGCTGTAATTTCAAAAGTCAGAAAGAATTTTGAAAGAGGAACATTCCTAGTCTAGGTACGCTGAGTCTCTSCTCAGAGGAGCCTGCCTCTGCATTCACTACAGGGAGATTAAGCCCCTAATCAAAGCACTTCCAATGCCCAACACCAGATGATGCAAAACCTTCCCGCTCCAACACTGCTCCTGTTCCCCTTAGCACATCCCATGCACAGCGCTCCCCATGCCAACTTGGAAGGTCACAAGGAAGACCTTCAGCTCACATCCAAAGACATGACTTGGAGCAACCCTGAGCACTTGCCAACTTAAATCTCTGAAGGCAAGGCAGAGGGACTGTTGGAGATCATTCAAARACAAAATTATAGGAAGTGTCTTTCACAGTAACACAGTGCTGATGCAACTGCATCTTTCAAAACCGACTGAATAACACCTCCACTTCCAYATTGCTAGAACCAAGCAGTGAGCAACACAGAAAACACAATTCCCATCAAAGCCAACTCTTCTGCAGCAGAGTAGAGCTCATATAAAAACAAGACARCCCTGGGTTGCTTTTAATTTGTGCAATATACAGCTTGCCCTAGTTTATACACACTGCAGCATTAGACAATTAGACATGCTGAAGTATCATTATTCACCTGACTTGCAACTGAGCATCCTCTGTCTCTGTGCCCCTTCCCTCCCCTGAGTGTGGACCATTATTSTCATTTTTGCAACTCTCACAGAATAGCTGCCCCACAACTATAATTAGTCCACTGCTTGTTTGTTTTAATAGCTGTATTTTCTAAATCAAGAGTGGTAGTCTTTTCTCAATAACCTTGATTATTTGCAAACTTTTGCCTAGGATATTTCTTTCAATTGTTTTTCCTCTATTTTCACATCTTTGTGGGGAAAGGAAAGGGCTTAATTGAAGTTAAGATTGCCAAACAACTTCTGAGATTAGGTACACTATAGGATTATGACGTTTTCGTTTTCAAAAATTACTAGTCTTTTGCAGAAAGTGTCAAAAAGCAGGAAAAAAAAGGGGGATCGGAGAAAAAGTATTTGCAGCTATTGCTTTATAAAGCAATTCTATTATAAGGTTTACAACTTTTTCCCAAGGCATAGAAACAATGCTTCCCCTGTGACCTTGATTAAAATTAGTATAATGGAAGGATCACCAACAGTAATGTATATGCAACCAGATACTTGTAAAATGTCTGTTGGTAAACTTTGCCAGAGAGACAGCACATGTAAAATGCACAATATATAGCAAAATATTGTGAAATGCATTACATATGGAATACTTGAGGATGGGCATTGGAAAACTTTTTTTTTTACATTATTTTAAATGATATGCTACTTTAAGGTAAAGATAGTATCCCATACTCATGCCAACAAATCAGGTCATATGATCATGTATTCCTATTTACAATATCAGATAATGTTGGAGASACTTTTAAAATTGCTTGCTGGGACTACTTTTTGTCTAAACCTGCACTGCATTAGTTACCATTAATCCTGCTATGTAGCTTCCAAATGGCAAGAAAAATAGCCACTTATTTTGAAAAATGCCTAAAAATGACACTACTTTAACATCCATCATCTTGCTCCTTTCTAGCCCTAAGGAGTTCTTGTGTAGTCTTTGGGAGTCTTAGAATATCTGTCACTAATAGTAGAAATACCCTATTTTTAGATCTACATGCTTGTGACATATAGCTTCCTAAATCTAGTTTCAGTTTATCCCTAAATATTTTTTTTTGTACATCAGGCATTTGTAGTATTTAGGGAGGCAGGTAGGAGAAAGAARAAAATACTCAGGCTACAATTTCTTAGCTGACTACCTAAATTCTTCTCTGAAGATCTTCAAGTAAGTTCTGGGGACTTTATTAATGCAATGGTAAAAGTGAAGCAAGTAAAAATAAACTATAAATGTAATTTATCACATGAAGTTTACTATGCCAAACACTGGAATCCATGGAGCATTAAAATAGAGAAATAACTTAGCCTACAAATTTAGTATCTTTTCCAATTCATTGAATAATATTAACTAGCAACTCCCTCATGCTGGGTGAACATAATATTTGTACATCTTTTCCGAAATGACCTATGTATTAAGGCTCTATCAGTTCCGAGGATCAGTATTCCTGAAACTGAACAGAYATAAGTTTCCAAGCTGCCAAAAGTAGAAAGAGTGAAGAGTAGCTCAACACACCCTGTCCAGGCAACTTCAAGTTCTACTCAGGCTCCTTTCAAAGACTACAGGACTGGATTAAACTGTGGATTTATTTGGAGAGTTCAGAGCTTTCCTGTCCCAAGGGAGACTGAATAGCTCATGCTCTCTGTATAGCTGAAGTAATATCTTCTCAGGCAAAAGCTGGTGAGTTTGCTGCAGCTAAGCTTAACAGTTCAGAGCCTCCTTATTTCTTTACTTCATCCACCCAGGCAAGACACAGGAGTACTGGGGGTTGAAATCTGCAGGGATTTCTTCCCCAGTCTGAACAACTGTGTCGCTCTGAAGATCTATTCCATTTTCACCAACACTTGCTCAGAAGAGTGACATTTGAGCAGAGATATGGTCACCAAGGGCATATTTTTCTCCAAATAAAGCCATAAAAATTCCAAACCATGGACTAAAATGGCCAACCTCAGAAAACTGCAGCACTTAGTTAAACAAAACAAACAAACAAAGTCAGTCAGGTGCATCGCCATGCATGTATTTTCTAAATCAAGAGTGGTATTCTTTTCTCAACAACCTYGATTATTTGCAAATTTTTGCCTAGGATATTTCTTTCAGTTGTTTTTCCTCTATTTTCACATCTTTGTGGGGAAAGGAAAGGGCTTAATTGAAGTTAAGATTGCCAAACTTAACTTCTGAGATTAGGTACATTATAAGATTATGATGTTTTCATTCTCAAAAATTACTAATCTAAGTACCCAGGCAGCATCAGGAGTTATGTGGCAATCTCTTGTGCCATTCCCAGGTTCTGGGAGCTCAGCACAATGCTGCCACTTGCAGCTTCTCAAGGTGGGGAGGCAGGCAGCCCTGGTAGAGGCCAGCAGGCTCCCGTTGYGTCTGTCCTCTTCTCTCTCCTATATGGACTTCCTGCAGCAGAAGGGAACAGGACATTCATCATTAGTTAGCCACCATCTGTAGCTAAAACATCAGATGGCAATGAAATAGGAGAGGGGACTTCTTATTCTCTTCCAACCTTATTTTTTCAACAAGGGGGAGGTGACATTCAAGACATGAAAGGAAAGAAGATGACCATGGCAGAGTGAAATTTCAGTCTACAGATTCAGGTGGCCAAATGTAGCCAAAGCTCATAGATAGACAGTCTCAGGAATGCTCTAGACTATTCTTGAACACTCCTTGAGAACCAAATATCAGAAAAGCTACATTTATCTGCAGCAGTGGTCATTGATTGAGGCAAAATATATTTTTATATTAGTCATATCCCAGAATAAAAATATGTAGGCAAGAAAGGAGTATTATGCAGAAGAGAAAAACTAATAGCCCACCGAACTGAAACACTGTTTCAAAATCCCTCATCACTGAGGATCATGATAAAAAAGAAAAAAAACAATAAACCCACTCTGGCCCAACAAGTGCAGATTTTTTTCCTTAAGGATCTCAGTAGCCAGTTTATAAAACTGTTTAGTTGCCATAGGGGGTTAGTAACAGAGTTTAACCTTGGGACTATTTCACATGGAAACTTATTTCAAAAGACTCACACAGCAGAACAAACCTCGAGAAAAAGCAACTGAGCTTGTGTATTTTACTCACAGCCTTTTTAGCAGAAGCAATATGATCTGTGATTGCAACATGACTTGATGACTCGTGAACGTGCACCAATATTAACAGAACTCTTCAGCCCCAAAATGAACCAGCAGGAAGATAACCAAGTATCCACCAGCTTGAGCCCTGTATTCTTCCAACACTACGCCAGCGCTCAAGGAAGTTAACGTGATTTGGATGGGCACCTTTCAAGTCTCAATCTCCACCTGTTGGATGATAGGCCAGCCTTTCTTTTTTCAGGTTCACAGACCTCTGAATATTCACGCAACCAGTTGCTCACTCGCAACCAGTGGAGCGGAGCACCCGTCATGGCCTGTTTACCTGACACAATAGCCTACTTCACAAAAATGGACTGGCCCTAATTAGTACAAAGATAATAAAAAAGTGAATTTGGAGGAGTTGTGTCAACTCCAGGCTTATGCTGGACTGGGCAACTGAGAGAATTGCATTAACACAGAGACAAGAAAGAACCTTCCAAGTAGCTAATTCATTCCTTCACACCTTTCCTATCATTAAGTGTTATTCTTAGCCCAGTTTTAAATATCCCAGGCTATGTCTCCAGCACTTCTGGAATTTAATCCAGTTTATTTAGAGCTCTCTCTAGCATGTCTGTCCCACACTGCAGGGTAAACAATGGGGCTTTTTCATATTCTCAGGAAGGTAGAAGCAACTTAGCATGCTTTTAGGAATCCTTTTAAGAAAACCATCCCACAAACACACAGATTAGACTACAGGAAGTCACCAGTATTGCTCTCAGTTGTGCCATTTGGCTCATCTTTGATTTTTTTCCATATTCTTCAGTGAATACTAGATGTTTATCAAGCATAAAAGGAATAATCATTAGAATTCCAGTATATTAGAATTTTATATAYATGCAAAAGTACATATTAATGAAAGAGAAATTAACACTGAGCAGAGACCATACATAACATCTAAAAATATTTCACTGCTGAATTGCAATGAAGATTAATAAAGATAGAGCTTTATACAGTGATTAGCTATGGATAAATAAYGTAATTAATCATGTGCATGTGAATTCAGAGAGAAAGAATATTATCCCTTCATTTTCTGTAACACTGGCAGCCTTAGGTTAAGTATCATTTCAAAGTGTTTCTTGGCCAAATCTAGTATTCCACTCTTTTGAGGAAAGTTGTTGGATCCCACTTAAAAGACCAATAATCCTGCAAAGAGGAAGACCACATTACCACAAGCRACTAAGAAACCCTCCGACTATCAATTATTAGACAACATTCACCAACAGGCCTGGTGTGCTCTCAAATAAGTTAATATCATCTTATAGTAATTGCAGAATATGTTGCTGTTTAAATCACACACTAAGCACAAGAGATCAATTCCCAGCAAGAAAAGTCTCTTGGGTAGAAGCTCAAAAGCCCTYGCTCACCACAGTAAGACATTTCATGATCTGTCCCTTCCATGTTGACATTACGCCTGGAGTTGCAATAACTGATTTTTCAGGTTGGCAACAAAACAGGGAGGACAGGGGAGGGTCCTGACTGCAACCCTTCTGAAATTTTCATTTCTTTTCTCACAACAGTGAAAGCAAGCCATTTCACTGGGCACAAAACATGTTTTCAGTATGAAATATTCCATTTGTGGGCACTTGGAGGAGAATCAAATGAAGCAAAGGGCCAGATGCATAAAACTGCAGAAAGCCACTGCATGTCCCACTTATTTAAAAGTGGAYAGAGCACTCACCCAGTCTCAAATCCCTTCTTTGCCTGAGAGGGCATGAGTCCTCACTGTGTACACAGGAGTATGCTGGCTAGAGGCCCTTAGTGGTACCCTGGCAATACAGGAGGCAGGAACCCAGGAAGGTGGTGCTGGTGGGTACTGCACGATCTGATATAAATCAGGAACYGCTATGCAGAGGCAGAGACCAGAACCTCTCCACTGTGTCCTAACAGTCTCACAGAAGTGGGGGTGACTGCCTCTGAAATGCTTGGCTTGCAGCTTCCCCCAAATTACAAGTCTCATATATAAAATACTTCAGTATCAGTTGAGAAATCAGTGGGATCAGATATTTTCCTCTCAGCCAGGGTCAGGACAGTTCCCTCAGAGGTAGGRCCTCTCAGCTCTAGTCTTCACTATGCCCTCTTAGCATCCAGAGGGAGGACTGGAGGGCACCCTTTCTTATCTTCGTGCCTCCTCCTGCCTGCATCTAGCAGGTTGCTGGAAGGCTGCAGCTGTGGGTTCACATTTCCATCAGCAGGAACCCATTGGCTTCCACAGCCCCATCTCCTGCACGAAACAAGATGACCAAGCCCAATGCTTTCTGAGAGCAGCCCTCCCCTTACCACCTACCCCCACTACCACTCCCTGCCTCCATACACCCTGTCTACCCAAAAAGTCCATTATAAGCTGGATAACAAACTTTACCCRAGATATCAAAAGCCTGTAACTTGGGGGGAAATACTGTCTTTCCTCTACATTTCCTCCAGCCTGCTTTTGTTGCTCCTTTCTCTGAAGAGGCAACTAATTTGGTGGCTGACTCAGGCCAAGGGACCTGCAGATCTGCCCTCAGAGAAGGTGACGCCCACACTTTCACAAGCAAATTGGCTGGAGACTTGCCTGCTGGTGCGGTCATCCCAGCCTCCTGAGGTCTTTTGCTTCTGTTCTCAYGGGAGAGGAGGGATCAGCCCCCACTACTTCCTACACTTGGGAGATTAAGCCTTAAGGAGAGACTGTTGTGTTGTATTATTGAAAATCTCATCTTTCTGACTGCGTCACTCATCACACTAACGTGTYCCTGCTTTGGCATTCCAGAAAGCCTTCTGTGACCCTCCCTCAGCACGCTCTGCGCCCCGGTGCTCTGCAGCCACCAGATAGCATTGATGTCCCCTAATGAAAACAAGCCCTTCCTTTTCCTGGCTGTGAGGCAGGCTCTGTGACTCAGCAGAAGCTACYGAATGAATAAACACGGTGGGCCAGATCTGCCTTGACACAAGCGGCCCTTTGGCACCCTTCTGGTGATGCCAGAGAGCCCTGATGTGATTGCARGCGTGCTTTATGCCCGCTTTAAGGTATTTCTGTGGTGCCAGGGACATGTAAAGTAGCCTCAGAATAAATKAAATCAGGCCCAGCAAGGACAGAAATGCTACAATGGCATTTCTGTGGGAACTTTCCCAAAAGTCATCTCCCACTGAAACTCTATTCTAGGCTGACGCTCGTTCTGCTGGTCACATGTGGCTCCCAGATCTTTTCAGCTCATCAGCCTCTGAACATATGTGATGGCGTCTCTGTGTGGTGGAAAAAAAAGGAAAAAAGAAAAAAGGTGGCTCCGCTTCCAACTCCACAAAGGATATGAGCAAGCTGTGTATGCTTCTGCAGTCCATGGCAGTCAGTAAAATTAGATCCTTACAGCCCTCTCCCTTGAAGACATGTAGCTACACATCAGGGTGTACAGGGCTCTGTTAGAGGCACGAGTGCAGCAGGAGAACGGTAAGAAGAATGCTGGCTTGGTTCTGCCATTGCCAGTGTCTTTCCAATAGCTGATCATCTCAAAGAGAGCAGCAGTGAACAGGCTGCAAGGGCTATGTAGAGATATAATCATCGCTTCTCAAATTATTACAGTAGAAATACATATAGTGTTTTCTTTTTATTATGATTTTCTGATGAGCTTTTTTAAGTAAAGCACAGGAATAAAMTATCTGCACATTTGTAATTATTTTAAATTATAGATTCATGGCTTTGTTTTTCTTGCTTGTTTTTGTTTGAGTTTTAAGATGAAAGCAAACAGTCCAAGGTTATCCTGAAGAGAATCTAGGTATGCAAAGCTCTTGTTAATTCTGTCTATAGGGAAAAATAGGCTGCTTCTCTTCAAACCTTTAAAATAACGTTTCATACCATAATTAGTGCAATAGAATGAACTGATTGATTGTTTGAGAAGGGCAAGAGGGGTTAATTTGCCAGAGAGATAGCCAGTACTGTCTATGGTATCTACGCTGAAGATTATACTCACAAGCCTTTTACAGCACTGCTGCCATTCCATGCAAATTCCTTTGCTAACTGTATATTAGAAACATTCACAGTGATCTTTTTAACCTCTGTCTCTGTGTCCCCAGTAAGAGGGAAGTTGACTGAAAATGCAGACACCAATGAGCACTTCTGTGAAGTTTAAACTGAGGATGCCCCAAAGACATGTCATTTTGGACATTTGTGGACTACTTTTTTTCCTTTAAATTAAGTCAAGAGCTTTAAAGAGAAAATAAATTAGGAAAAAGCCTCCTGAAAGGGTTAATTTTTCCCCTACAGCTTCTCTAAGCGGAACTGATATTCTTAGTCTGACTTAAGGATATGGAATAGAAAGGCTGCCAACATCTGTTGTGGTCAGAGACAGATAAAAGAGACTAATTCAGAGCTGGAAGAACCCATGTACAGCATTCTGTGTTGCATTACCCTTTTCATAAAAGCACGCAAAATAGTATTTGATAGTATGGAAGATAGAGGCTCACCTACACTTCACTGTAGAGACCTAGGAGTTTCACATGTGTATAGGTACCCTCATCATCACACAGAGACAGAGAGAGAGCACAACACAAAACATTTCTCTTCTAACTGGGGAATTCCAGGCTGAGAATATTTCAGAAACACTGAGTATATAATCACATAATGGGAATGAATGAAAGAAAAAGAAGAGATAGGTGATTTGTGAGCTTACAGGTATTGGAGCAATATTGATTTAGCCTGCTGACCATGGAAAAAGTTAGCACAGAACAGATTAAGATGCTAATTAACTTTGGATGTGGATTAGCCCAAACTCTATGAAGGCACTCAAAGCAAAAGTATCCACATAGAGACTTCAAGAAAAGCTAATGTGATTTACATTCACACCCTAATTCAGTTATTARACATACTTCATGTAGACAAGGCTTCAAACTACTGCAATCAGCAACTATTTCCAAGGAAGCCAATTGCATTATGACAGTATAATAGGCATACAGTCAATACCAGCTCAAAATCTACAGACTGCAAAACTATTACATCCATCTATATTTACTTTTGCCAGGGTYGGTCTCACTATGCGAAGGGAACTTCAGTATCTGAAGTTTGAATAACAGCTATTTTTATACAGGAGGGGAACATTTTACAGGCAGGTAGCTTAATTACATTACAAGTGAGACTGAAGTGACACCAAATGKTTAGTGCCTAAATGTTCTTTTGGTGCATGCTCTGCTGTCCTTATTCCAAGAAAGCACCCAGTGAAGCCAGCAGAAACTCTGCCCAAGAAGAGCAGCCAGCCTGCCTCTTTTGTTGTAGAGCAAGAATTATACCTCACCTTTTGTTTGCATCAGCAGGTAAGATGCAGGCATGGAACTAAAGCTCCCCAGCAATGGGACCATGGCACACACCACTGCCAGGGGTAGAGAACAGAAGGGGTTTCACTTGGACTGGGGCCTGCCTTCATTTCTTCTCCTAGGAGGTGGCCCAGTCCTTACTCCAATGGATGACTGAGCTTAGCAGTATCTCTCTACCTGTTACACCCTGACATGTCCCTAAAAGCACATCCCTTAGCCTTCTGCAGAGGTGCAGAACATTATTGGCATATATAGTAACCAGTCAAAACCTCAACAGTTTAGAGAAATTCTCCTTCAGCTACCTCCATCCATTTTAAAATTCACTTTGCATTTCTTTGGTTTTGTAGATTGAGAGYCTCGCCAGACATTTCTCACTTGATATAGAATAGTCCAGTTGGAAGGGACCTACAATGATCATCTAGTCCAACTGCCTGACCACTTCAAGGCTGACCAAAAGTTAAAGCACGTTAAGAGCATTGTCCAAATGCCCCTTAAACACTGACAGGCTTGGGACATCGACCACCTCTCTAGGAAGCCTGTTCCAGTGTCTGACCACCCTCTCAATGTAGAAATGCTTCCTAATGTCAAGTCTGAACAGCTTTATCAGATTATGAAGCACTAGTTTGCACCTGCACTGGATCAATTATTAGGGATTCTTAACATAAACACCAGTTTCTTCTCATGTACTTATAGTTGTGCATGCCTTTCACAAAACAGCTGTAAACTTAGAGGCTGGCTTTGTGAACTCATCCCCCCATTGCCAAAYTTTTAATTAAATCTGATTTTTTTCTACTCAATAGCATGCTTATGTTTAAATATACAAAGAATTATTAAATCATATTTATTGAGGTTTTACCACTGTTAGAGACACATATTTGGAGGCTTTTAATGTTACAAAATATGTTTTAAATTATTTATAAGTATTTATTTTGTCATACTGGGGTTTTTTTTGCAAATATAAATATGCTTTGAATAACTGATCTTTACTTTAGATGCATGGAAATCAATTATTTAAAACATATTTTGAGGTTTAAACAACCATACCATGTCTACCTCTTCCGTAATCTCAGGCTGCATATATCAAAATCAAGATGCATGCTGCCACTTACTTAAAGACAACTTGCTACAGCTAAATGAAGTATCTGATACAGCTCTTAGATCCCACTGCATGTCTGCCAGTTGTTAAATAACATGCCCAGGAGGCTAATAGCAGTCTTTGGGCAAAATGTGATCCAGTAGGATTTTGCCATCCAAAACCTGCCAGCCTCTAGATCTGTATTTCTATGACTGCGATGGCAGCTCCCTGCAAAGAGACGGGGTTTGGGCAAGAAATAGGAGGCTGTAGTACACCACACAAGTTCTTCATGTTCCACAGTCCAAAATAGACTTATCTGGAGCCAATTTACTGAGTCTAATTTATACCAGATCCTTGCTGGAATGACTTGCACTCTTGCGGCTCTTCAGATGTATATCCAATAGGGAGCTGTCACTCTGTATGAGTTTTAATACAGAGGTCCAAGTAAAAAATCCAGTACCCGGAGACACCCTGTGGCTTTGTAGCTCTCCTTGAGAGAAGCTGAGCCAACAGCTCAGCAGCGGGGCTACACACATCCATGGAGTCCTCCTACTTGTGACAGGTCTAATACAGGGCATTTTCTTCATTTTAAGATTTGACACTGTTCTTCAATAAATAGTGAGGTCAAATAGTTATAATGAGGTTTTCAGCCTAAGAAGGATTGTTTTTTTTAACTTAGCTATTATTTCAGAAGGACAGACCTGGTCCTTTGAGATGCTGAGTATTGGCTACACTTATTGAAGAAATGCATAAGGAATATACAATATTCTTATGAATCTGTAAGACCCTGGTAACCTTTCACAGTGTTTATGARCATGACATTCAAAAGGCACTATATAATAGCCTTCTATATATCTCATGTCCAGTCTATATATTACATACAGAGAACGTGAATCACAGTTCATGAAGCAATGGTAGTCACCAAGGACTATCTGTTGTACGTGAAGGAGCAGTGCTTTGGAAACCATACACTGAAGGTGTGTCTCCAGTGCACCCTGCAATGCAGTGCAAATACCCAGCTTTCAGCAAACCAGTTCCCGTAGCAGAAGCAGCCCAGGCTAGGCAGCATCAAGCTCAGCAGGTGACCTCTCTATAAACACTGAAAGAGACCCACAATAAGCAGAATTTAGTTAATTTTGTTGTGGTTATAGTGTCCAGAAGCCCTTAACTAAAAAAGTAGAGTAACAGTCTCATTACTTTTTCTTCAGAATGGTAGGAGCAGCTTTTGTGGAACCCACTGCCAAGCTTTCTGGATATTAATATGCAGGTGAATATAATCTAGTTTCTGTAAGTACACCTTAGACCATAACACCACTGTACTWTCAGAAGGCAATTTTTAGCAGTCTCACACCACCGTGTCCTCACTATGTCTATTTTTCAACAGGGAGATGAGGTACAGGGAGGCTAAGCCTAATATAACACAGGCAGTCAGTAAAGGAGCAGAGTGGTGAACATAACCCTGCCACATCCTAGATCACCACCCTAATTTCTAGAGCATCCTTTTAGCTTGAACAGAAGTAAGGAGCTCCCTTGCACTGCGTGGCCAGTAGTCCCTGAACTGCAAAGCAAGACGCCAAGCTTGCAGGGCAGCAGAAACTTCACTGAAATTAAAACAAGAAGATTTTCATTAGCTGAATATGCAAATGGCTTATGCCAGCAACATGGCAGGTTCTTAGTCATTCATTTTAATAGACTCACTCCCCTCTGGGAAAGGACTAGAGATCTTTCCTGGATATTTTTTGCTCAAGTAGCTGAAATTGTTTCAGCATCAGGTATAGTATCAGTATTTAAGGCTCTAATATTGCAAACCCTCAGCCACACACAGCGGTCTCGCCAGCTTTGATATTTATCAGTGATAAAAAAGTTTTTTCAAATYCTCACAGCAGGCAAAACAGGGCAATGACCCCAACACCAGGGACATGTAGTTATTGACCACACAAGTGGTGTGGCCACCCAGCCCCACCACCTGTGCCCCACCTGAGCAGGGGACCCACAAGCAAAGAAGGGCAACAGCAATGTCAGCATAGAGGACCCCAAYCTCCTGTGCCACCCACCACCTTGCTGCGGCTGGTGCGGTCRCCTGAGCACATCCCACAACTAAAATGCAGGAAGCTGAGACAGGGAAGGGTGAGGAGCAGTGTTTATGTTGGTACTCATCTAATTAGGTAGTGAGGAAAAGAAAGACACAAGCAAACTCCCTGGCTCATGATGCACCTCTGCTTCCTCCTGTGCCAGCAGTCTGCCCTGTGCAAGCTCGGGGTCACCAGCCACAACCTGCCAAAACTGCCTGCTAGACAGCAGCAGCCATCCCATCTCTCCATCACAATGCAAATCATTAGTCTCACACTCAAATGCTTATTTACAAGTATGCAGGACAAGAGCAGGGTTACCACCCCCTTACTTCAACATCTCACTAGCTGAGAGACAACACTTGGTTGTCCATGCTGAGTCTTGCTGCTGGTAGAGGGGGAAGGCAGGCCACAGACAACAACATGCTGAGCTTTAAGCACACGTTGAAATGCTATTCTGAACCCAGAGGGATTTAGGCTTCTGTTTAAGATTAAAATTTGCCTAGTGCTTTACTGAATCAGACAAAAAGACACCAAAAAACCCCACCAGAGAAAGCCTAGAAGATACCAAGGAGAAAGGACAAGGCTGGATTCATTATTATTTTAACAGCAGCCCACTCTTTCAAATTAGTTGATACTTCTGAAGGCTGTTCAAGTGGTAGAACTGATTCTAGGCTATCAAGTTGGTGTAAGTATTTACTCTGAATAATATTTTGCGATTCAGCTGCCAGATCTCTTATATCTGCAGCAATTTCCAGTTAGTAGGTGTCATTTGCACATTGCTTTACATGTATTTAAGATTGTATGGATTAGCTGTGTGCTTCCCAGCTTTGTAATAGCTTTCCAAGCCTCTTGCAAGAGCTGATTCAGCAGTAGAACACCATAGGCTACAGTATCATCAAATACATCTTGGGCAACAGACACATATTTTGGCTTTATCCCTCACACTGTATCAGGGATGCATGAACTATTAGGCATACCAGCTTTAGGAAAACGGCAGATATTGTTGCTCTCTTAAGACTACATATTAAAATATGAGTTAGCGATGGAGAACATGCCTACAGCTTTCTGTGGACTGTCAACATTTGAAACAACTAAAATAAAGAAATACCTTTCCATTCTTTAGCCCTTGCATCCAGTGATTTGAAAACATCTTTTTATAGTCTGCCTCTAACACCACCTCTGCTTGGCACCAAGCAGTCACAAAAGACGAGAACCCAGCCTCAAAAGGCTTACAGTTAAAACCAAAATAAAAATTTATCTCAAAAAACCTCCCTTATGAGATCAATAAATATTATGCTCCCATTTCATAGCTGGATAGACCTCTCTATGCCATGCTATATTTAATAGACATACACAAGGCCTGCAAAGTAAAACAGCACAAGCTCTAGCAAGGCTGGGGATCAGCACAAGTCAGAAAACACAGAGAGCTTGCCTCAGTTCTTCAACCAAGCATTTCAGAAAAAAAAAATAAACTTCTTCTAGTCATAACAGACTTATRCCAGCTTAGATATCTCTTACCCCCCCTCCACCTTTAAGGCCTCAACTTTCTCCATGGTGCAACAAGGAGGGCAGCAACTGCACATAGCAGTCCCTACCCACAGCACAGCAGGGAAGATAGGAGTYCACATGCCCAGCCCCTCAGCCCTTTATAGTTTGTTTTGCCACCTGGTGTGAGACACAGCTGGGATGAATCTTCCAGAATTGCTCCACCCAAAGCACTAGGCTGTGTAATTCATGCAGGCCCCATGGCTGTCAGAGTGGGACCAGGAGCCAAACCATCTCCTAGTGCAGCAGCAATTCTGTCTACTAACCAGAGCAACAGCAAGTCCTGCAGAAGGCCCAGAATAAAAGTGTTGCAAGCTCCTTGCGAAGTTCCTGCAGAAATCTTTCCAATCTTCTGCAAAAAAAGGTTACTCCCTCTCCTCCATTAGAAACGCCTTCCCAATGATGTGCTGCTCACAGTGAAAATGATACTGGTACTTTGTTGACACAGACCTTTCACGAACAAACAAAGACCACAAAAATAGTTGAGAGTTGTCAGATGATAGGGAAGCGCCAACATTTCCCCATGGCAAGAGAAAAAGCTATCATCAGCAGCCTAAAAAGAAATGGGTTGATTTTTGTTTACGATACTTGAATGTGAGAGCAAACTGGGCCACCCATTTAGAGCTGGATCCTGCTCCCTGACTGCACAGCTATTTTTAACTTCTGTGTTTTTATAACAAGTCTGGCTACGAACTTTGCTACAGCTCCTCATACAAAGAGACTTCCCAGACTTTCAGCAAGACTGCCGTATTTTAGATTAGATGGCAATTTTATTTGAAAAGTGACAAGGAAAAAAGTGGCTTCTCTTACTTGGCAGATCTGTGCCCTGTGTGTATTTGGCTGGTGATGAAATACATTCCCCTCGTTTTCAATCGCTCAACCCTGCAGAGCTGGTGGAGCTCAGAGAGAGAAGAGCGTCCATATCTCAGGGCTTTCCAGAGCACATCTGTGTGAAACTTGAAGGGTTTCTGTTTTTCCTTTTTTTTTTTTTTTTTTAATTTGGCTGGAATTTCCATAGGTAGCAAGCACAGGTGGATCTCCCCTACATCTGCCCAGCCGAGCTACTGTGTGTCCAGATGCTTGTACCATACAGGACCCACAAGTTCTATTCAGCTAGCAGTAGATAAAACATCATGAGATTCACCATGAAGTTAAATCTATTAAATTCTCACATAAATCCCTTGCTTCCAATAGCTAGGGCTTCGAACAAAAGTTGTGAGATTTATGATAAAAATCATCAGGCATATAAAAATGCCACTGAGGTTAAGCAAAAGCTTTACAAGAGATAAGTCTGCAAAGGTAGGCAAGGGTGTATTTCGGCTATAGCACCACCTCTGTCCTCCAGGCCCATTGCCACAAGAGCCAGCTTCGCTTCCTCCTGCCAGTAAAGCCCAGTGCAAGCAAATGTGTCACAAAGTCATCATGTTGACTAACTACCACATATATTGCATAATGTGTTGCTTGTAAGAAAAACTGTAAGAGCTGGTAAGTCCAGTCCCAACTTTTAGAAGTGTTCCTGCAAAAAGTCACATAGGGAGGACAGAGGAGGAGTGGTCCTTCCTGTCCAGGAACGTGTGGGACAGCCTGGTTTTGAAGACAAGCAACGCTCCTACAACATTTGTTACATACATTTGTTTGGTGGCACGTACAAGTGGTATTCCTCAAAGTTGGCCACCAGGTAAACAAAACGGATGACACAGATGCAACTGAAAAATATATTCCTTCCCAGTGGCTCCCTCCAGAGTCTAGCTTCCTGAACTTTAGGGGAAAGTTTTATCTGGGGGAGGGTGGGGGTGTTGGTGATTTGGGTTTTTTTAATTTCTACATAATTTCAGTAGATTTCCTAAGATAGAAAACTTTAGAAATCAAGCAGCCAAATATATAAATAAAAGGAGAGAAAAAAGAAAAAAAAATGATGTCACCCTCAAGCAGTTCCATCAAGGGATGACATTTTAAATCACATCATGTCTCACACCCATTTCTTAGTGCAAAATAAATCACTTGAACAGAGTGCAAGCCAATTTTTACTTTAAAAAATGTTGTGTCCTAAGGCTCTCTTCTTGAACTTCAAAAGCATACTTCATAATTACTCTACCTATCAAAGGAAACTCAGTATTTCACCTCCAACCTCCCTCCGCTTGTGTTATAATTTTTAATTGTTAATAAATTATATTAATTTTAAACTGGTTATTCTCTCTTGAAATTACAACTTTCAAATGAGTATGCAAACTTATTTCAAATTAATATATTTACCTTAAAATTATATTTCAGTAATTTGTTTATGACTTTTCTTCCCTGTTAATTCTTGTATTAGGGTTTCAATCTTGGGTTACCCCATCTGATTTTATTTGAACACTATTGTCTCAATTTAAGAGTCAAAACCTATTTTATAGAGCTTGATATTTCTGGAAAGCAAATACTTTTATTTTTTTAACACCTTTATATACTTCTGTTTGGAGGCCTCATTATTCACTGCACGGGCTTTTGTCATTGCAAGCTTAAGACACAGGAGGAAAATTTGGAGGTCTTATTTACAACCTAAAATCTGCTCTTACASGTGCATGCAGGCACTCTTAAAGAATATACCACATCAGTATTTCGGGCAGAGCTACATTATTTTCTTTAGCTAGCAGGTATTTTACTTAACGCKCAGTCCTTGCAAATACATTCAAGAAGACCAGACACGGCAGGCTTCAGGTACAGTATTTTCTGTAAAGGCAAGGGTGCTTCTGAACAAGGAAGCAGGGTTCATGTGGATATTCAGGTCTGATGACGAAGGCATCGTTCTTCATAGAGTCCAGCAGTCAGCATTTAAGAGTTCTCAATGGTTTTTCAAGGCTGGTCACATGCTTAAATGGATGAATAACTATTTCAAAATGGTAGAAAAATGTCAGTACACCAATGCCAGTATGACATAAATCAGCGCTCTTAAAAACTCCAGCATGCAGAATTACCCTTATGGCAGGACCAACCGAAATAGGTTGCAAAGTCTTGTGCCTGAGAGTGACCTGAACTGGGAAACAGGCAGAGAAGTTCACACCCAAGCAACGCTCAGTTGGCTTCTGAGGCTCTCAGAGTAGATCAAGGCATACTGGAGCACACTGCAAAGGAAAAAACACATCCAGTTGGTGAACTCAACTACGTGGCTGAGCAAACAATTCCCCCGTTGAAAGAAAAATCTTCCCAGAGATGCCTTTGGGATTCCTGGGCAGCACACAGGAAAGAAAAACAAAGCGGAGATTGTCCCTGGAGAGTACGTTGCAAATGTTACGCTAAGACCAGTGTCTACAGGACACTATTCAGTGCCAGGTGGGTACTCTTTAGTCTGCAGGGTGTTTTTTTAATAAAAAAAAGAAGACTAGGACTGTCTTACCATCCCAGTAAATTACACAGCCACATACGAAATTTTTTTTTTTCCAAAGTATCAGTAGACAACTGCAAATTGCCCATGCTAGAAGAACTCTGGCTATCAATGGTGGGAGACAAATAGCCTGTATCTCAGAGATTGCTACTCCSCAAACCTGCCACATTTTGTCATCTTGCCCTCATTATTCTTTATGCACAACACTCTTCCTGTAGGAAAGAAATCTGGGTTTTGCTCTTCCTTCAGCCAAGCTCTCTGCTCACAATCAAATCCATAGAGTCAACAACTTCTTGTGAGTCCTGACGACACTCATCACTGGTAGATTGCAGGAGGACTAAATCACAGGAAGATGGAAGAAGTACAAGCAAACCAAAGAAGAATAGTTTCAGACCAAATTCACGGTCTTGCATAAATCTCAAGACATACTCCCATGTCCCAGCTCATCAAGATGAAAATGTAGCTCCTAATTCTTCCCGTATGTTTCAAACAAAATGTTATGAATGAAAGATGGATCTTCTTCCCAGTAGTTCCCTTCCAGCGCAACCCACCCAACTCCGGATTAACCCACTTCGTTCTAGTTCCATCTCCTCTGTGTGGTCAGAAGCAAAGCAGGGAGCTGCACCAACGGAGACATTGGACCTCTCCTCACCAAAGGAGCAGGCGCGTGAGGTAGAAGGCAGCATGCGCTGGAAAACTCAGATGTCAAAACACGTGTTTTTCTCCAGCAAAACGAGAGAGGGAGGGGTCGTGTGGAGTGAGGCAGTTCCTCTCTTTTATGTTGCAAGAGCTTCCAAAAGAGAAGTGTCTTTCAAACAAAAGTGAGGCATGGATAGCTTTCCAAATGTTCTCATTTATTTCTGATAGTTGTCTTCATTTAAGGAGCAACGTGTTTTCTCTCGAGTCTGGCATAGCCACTGGCGGAAGCAACAGATGTACCACACTGATGATCCTGAAGAAGGAAAACACATCTGTCTGCAGTAGCTTTTTTGGACTCTGAGGACTGAGTGTGTAAGCCTGTGGGAACTTCACAGACACTTGAAGTCCTAATTTATTCATTGTTGATTTATTTATATACCTTTATGCAAGAGCTTTGGCGATACACAGTAATGTATATAGAAAAGTTTTAGCATATAAATCACATTTGTTCCCCATTTTAAGATACCAAGCAAAAAAAAAAGAAAAGGCTTTAGGTATCTGTGAAGTGGCATGTCATTAGACACTTGCGTATTGAGGCAGGCGGGCATCGGACATTTTATATTGTACACAACTGGCACACCTGGGAAAATGCATACTCTGCCAGCTAAAATGCCTAATCTCTTCTTTAGCACATTTGTGGTTTAATTACAAAACCTAGTGAACAATTAAAATTCAGGTCAGCACACAGCAGCAATACCAGCCTTTGATGTGGGGTCAGTATTGGTCACAGTCCTGTACTCATTACATAGGTTAATCAACTTAGTGGAGTAAATATGACACGACTGACCAAAAATCTATGTAATTATCATCGCTCTGAGAGCACTGGCAAGCAGGGCTGGTTTATTTGTTTGATACACGAGCATTATTTCTTCTAAATAAAACACGGATCCAGAGCTGTTAGTGTAAAGCAGATTTGTTTCTTCCACAAGCAGTCTCCCTCGTTGCTGCTGTCCATCTGCACGCACGTGTGCACGCCGCAGGCTGCGCACCCCAAGGTGCACACGTGCAAGCACACCCCCCCCCCCCCAATAGTCTCGTCATTAGGTTTGTACAGGTGACTGCTTCTGCCCCTGCACGCATTACTTCTCCTCTCAGAAAGAGAAAGGCACCTGTGTGACAGTGGCACTGAAATGGGCTGGGAATATATGGCAATATATGTTTGTGGCTGCCCCAKCCATCTTCACCCCCTAGTCCAGCTCACAAGACCTACTTTTGTCAGTGCAAATTTCTGGGCACCTTTCAAACAGTAACTACTTAATAGAAATGGATTGCTACAGCCAGATCAAATGTTGCTTTCTCTTGCCCAGACGTAGATTTGCCTTGATCCCTGAATAAAGGAAACCCATCACAAGCCTCAGACAGGTCATACTCCATCCACCTTGAGGGGTATAACTAAGGCCAAAATGTCAAAACCCTCTGCACTGGAAAAGAGAGATTCCTGCTGGCTTTTGGGTGGGGTGCACAGTGCTTGCTTCCCGCCCTGAAAGCCAGGAGTTATTGGGCTGTTCAGCCTGGGATTTTCGCAATAGGCACCCAATTCCCCTGGAAAGGAGAGTGACAGCTAGGAGGTTTGAGCTGGGATTTTTGCAACAGTCACCAAACTCCCAGGGAAATTCAATGAGAGCTGGAGAATTTTGATCCCTCACATGAAAGTTGATAGCAAATTAATATGCATTTCAATGGGGGTAGGAGCAGGTCTGGCTGCCACGCTCCCATAAGCTCTTTCGAAAATCACAGCCTTAAATGGTAATATTCTGATATTCCAAATATGTGGGGTTACGTAATTTTTTCTAATTCTTAAAAAAGTCTTAGTCATAATTTTCTTCTGCCTTTCAGTCCCTATGAGATAAAAGCAGTCTGGCTTTACAAGCAGCAAGATTTACCAAAATAGCCCCAGACAATTCTCAAACCGTTTTCTACAATATTTCCAAATTATTTCCTAGTTTTTCTTTCTGTAAAATGTGTGCCAGACAGGGTGTAGGACTGTGGGCACTGTCCTGGCTGAGTATTTGTCTGGGCCGACGCGTGTGCGTTTGTGATGGGTGTCATCTGAACCCTATCAATTACCTTTGTGGCATCCTCCCTAGGAGCAGCCAGCCAGCCATAGGTGACAATTAACCAAGGGAGGAAGCTGCAGAAACACGCTGGAGGGTACACACAGCCATAAAATACATGACAACAGAGTACAGCATGGCATTGTAGTGGCACGCTGTGTTTTCATTAGGGTGTGTCGAAATATTAAAATAGGACAATAAAGAAGAAAATGTTTTTGTAATAAACCACRGGTCGTCCCTTTGTAAAACAAAAGCTTAATTGCTGTAGAGACAAGGTCTGTGTCTTCTTGTGCTTGTTTTCTGGTGTCTGTCTCAACGGCCTCTTTATATACTATTGGAATAACAATAAATAACAGGAGCCTTTAAGTGCTGCTACAGTGTTAATGCTTACTACTAGTAATAGGCATTGATGAACAGAGCTTTACTGCTCATTTTCTGTTTGAGTCCTACTCTCTTCAACACTCTGCTCTCCCATTCTCCCCACCCACTGCATTTAAATGAACAAACCACGTTTTCTTTATGTCATCTCCATCCATCCCAAGAGCTTTGATCACCAAAGGGAACATGCCAGTTCTGGCAGTGCTCTCATTCTGAGGGAAAGGTTGATATTTCAAACTTATTTTTGCTGTGCATCTGAATGACAGCAAATATTTTCAATTGTTTTAGCTTTCCAAGGAAAAAAACACTCTGGTCAGGATAGCTTATTTAGCTCACATTTAACATATCATTTGCAGTTTGACCTATATTTTTTTAAAAATTATTTTTAAACTGCTTCCTAAAAAAATAAAACACAAACCTTCAAGAAAAAATTGCTTGGAAACAAAACACTGAAGCTGCTTGTTGTGGTAGTAATCAGAAAGGATGTATTAATATCTTGCTTTTATATTTTCAAATAAAATTCACTGAAATGGTCACAAACCCACTAGACGTTCACTTTTTCTAATAAAAATGGCAATTTTGGTGGAAAAACATTCCGAGTTATTTTTCACGGACTAGTTGAAGCTACCAGGGACAAGCACAGTGTTGTCTTGCTATTTCTCACCTCCCTACTACCGAGTTTTACTGCCAGCTATTCTGTGGACTTCAGCTGGGTCACCGTGGAAATGTGGGAACAGAAAGTGTGTTACGACCCTTTTGAACTGAGTTAGTGGAGTACCAATACTCCGTCAGGGACTATATAAATATGTAGCTGTAGCAGATTGAGTAGTGTCAGTCACCAGAGCGTCCCTATCACCATTCACAATGGGAGAGCTGGTCCCACGCCGATCATTTTCCTTCATATCTCAAGAAACCTCGCTTGGCTTCCTTGTGATTCCCAAGTCTGGGAAACACAAGCAGTCCAAGGGCAGTGCAGTGCAGTGCAGAGCCAGCAGGAGGTGCTCCTATAGCAAGAAAAAACATCCAACAGAATAAATCATAGATATGTGGCACTGAATTTCCCTTCCGCTAGAATATAATAAACGTTTGGCATACTCAAAAAAGGGGTTTTGGCAGGGAAACCAGTTTGAGCTTTCCTACTGCAGAAACCTAGACACGCAATATTTCTCTTGTTTTTATGTTACTGTAATCAAGCAGATTGCAAAAGAGGAAAAAAATAAACGAAAATATGTTATTAGGTCCTAGTAGACTTGCAATTTCTGAATTTCTTTTACAGATGCCCATAGAGTATTCCGCCTTTATCCTCCCAAGTCACTGAGAATAACACATCAAAGAGCATGTTTGCATTTCTATAATAGATAACAGCATTGACATAAGCTTCAGGGTTCATACAAACTATAAACTGAATTACCAATCTCCTATCTCACGTATTTATAAACTGTAAGTCGAGCCTGGAGAAAAAATTCCAACTCTAGGTGAAATAATTATTCCGGAGCTTTTAAAGAGTCACTTCTGAGCTGCAATCTGAATTCCAGTGGACACGAATTATCAGTTTGGTTTGTACCAGCCTCTGCTTGCATAGCAAGAGTCAAACGGTAACCCAGGCTCTGCTGGTCACTGCCACGGCAAGGTTGGCATCGTCATTTGAACAAGAGATTTTGTAAAAGCTACGGGTCTCAGTCTCCCCTGGCTGAGGAAGGAGATGATTTGCTGCTGCCATGCTCTCGCAGTGCCTCCAAAGCCCACGGCCCTGTGGGAGCCAGCTCTCCTGCAATCCTCCGAGACACCAGAGCCTCAACAGAGGAAGCCCTGATAGGCCAGAGCTTCTGCTTATGAACCTGAAAGCATTATAAAKTATGACACTTTTCTCCTCATACCTTAAGGAGGAAGAATATAATTCCCCTTATTTCTATAAACCAGAAGGCTCACAGAGAAAGGGCCCATTTTTTGGAGAAACTGGGCATCTTCCAAGCTTCTTTGACACCAAAGCATCAATGAAGCCAGGGGACCCTGCCTAAGAGGCAAAGGTCAGTGCAACAGATAGAGTGCTTCCATAAGACCACAGGTAACCCAGCAGTAAGTATGCCCTGACAAGGGCCAAACTGGGAAAAGTCAACGAAAGCTGCCTTTCTCCTATTGCCAGGTGCTGGGTTGAGCGTGACTCACCTAAACCACAGGGCTGAGACCATAGTTCTCGGATTAGGATGCACATCGGTGAAATACAATGTCTAGAGACAGCGTGAGTCATTCACGCAGCAGCTCTCTATACAACCACATTGAGTCTTTGTGCGCTATATTGTCAGAAAGAAAAACAAAGTGAAAAGGAAAACATTGCTAAAAAAGGCTATCGTGCTGTCTCACGCAAATATGTTAAAAGAGAAACAGAAACCCTTTAGCCAATACCACTTCTGGAACTCCAGCACTGGTCTGAGCCATCAGCTCCTCACCATAACTCCCCAAAGCGTCTCTTCTCCTGCTGCTACTGTTCAGCATGCCCAAAAGGAGAGGAAACAATAGGTGTCAGAGGGAATAATGGTGTGGGATTTGAGGCAGGATGTTCTTTTACTGAGTAGTTTGACAAAGACTGACTGGAGTGTGAGGTAGACACGTTTGTTTCTAGACCTCACACAAAAACAGCAGACCCAATTTTTTTACGTGAACTTCTCAGTAGGACACGAGTATTTGGTTCTGGAATATATAACAGTGCATAGGCATTTAAGATATGCAAAATTAGGGGACTTTAATTATTGTGGTTTTGTTTTGAGAATCCAGACCTCTCCTCTTAAGGTCTTAAGAAACTATCTTGTCAGAAATGGCTCCAATTTTTCATCTTACAGACTTTACATTGTGGTTCCTCACCACAATACAGACAGGAACAATCCTTTTCCTTGCACCATTCCCTATTGCATACACTGGAAATCCATTAAATCCAATGTTATTAACTACCTTGCAACTGAAATAATCAACTAATTTTATTTCAGTGATAGGACGAAAAGCTTTTCTCTAATGTGTTGCTAATTTACTGAGCATTTACTAATTTAAAAACCTTTCCTGACAGACAGGACCAATTCCAAACCCGACCAGGTATAACACACCCAAAGTTTTGCTGTTTGGTGACAAAACCAGCTTATAAAATGACTTTTTGGAGGTTTGTTTAGCCTTGTCAGCATAATCGATTCTTGTTCGTTTACTACCGCACCAGTAAGCACAGAGTTGGCGTTAGGATTTGGGGTCGGATCAGCGAAAGGATTCTGGTGACAATAGCAGCATTCACAAGCTCTGTCAACACGGCATGGTTTATTTAATTCAGCAAACACTTAGCTTTGGCGGCAGAGAAAGGCAAAGCAATGTAGACAGAAATATTAAGGTAGAAGAGCAGAGAAAAAAATTTCTCCTGGCTAGACCATGTCTAGATTCAAAAGAAAATTGAGGGGGGAGCAAGGGAATGGGATTTTTTTTTTTTTGTTCCTGGGTTGTTTTTTTCTGAAACAGAGTCCTGTTCTTGTGCTGCAAGTGGCAGAAACATGAGGTGAGGATCATTAAGTGATGAAGGCTCTGCAGCTGACAGATTACAGACAAATTCAGCTCCGTCTCTTTAACTTTGCTGCTCTGCAAATTGAAACACCCTCTTATTTTTCTCGCTGGAGATGTTATCTAAGAGGATCAATATATGGGAGAAAAGCAAGTTCAGCTTTCTGAGAAACAGGGACGCAGCACTGAAAAGACGCTCAAAAAGGCACTAAAAAGTACTTGACTCTTGAATAAGTCAGTATTTAAAAAATTGGACTGTGTAAGTGAAAGATGAAAAACTGTTCCAGCAGAATATGCAACAACACTTTAAAATGGAAGTTTATAAACAAGAGCCCCTTTGTTTAGTGGCGCCGTTTCGTTTGGGGTTTGGAGGCTTTTTTGTTCCTTTCTGGCTCCAAATTGCCTTAAAAGGAACTAAAAATAAATCTTGCTCCAAAATCTTGCTGAAAAAATATTTTTAGGTTAAAACGCACAAGAAAGCACATGAACATGATGGGATGGTATGTTTGACCGACTCTCAGGTCAAATGATTTCTGAATTTGCTAGCAATAGAGAAGTGGGTCAGATCCTCCTGTACATCAGGGAAAAGTGGCCAACACCACACCAAAACTGAGGTTGCTCAATAACACGCAAGTGCAATTCTTGAGTGTCCCTGATACCCCCACGTGATATCTTACTGTCAGGTGTCTTACTTTTTTTCTCCAAATGTCTTGCAGCTTTTCTGCCTGAACTACTCCAAAACCATCACAGCTGGCAGAGTTGCTTGAGCCAGATGCGATGRAGTTTGAAGGAAGAAGAGCTCCATGGTACAGCATTTGCTGTGAGGCTCTTTCAGCTTTATGGAGAGCTCTCCCCACCCTTCCCAGGACAGCATCAGCAAAGGTTCTTCACGTGCTGCAAAGAATATATATCTAGGCTGCAGTCAGCAGAGATGGGTTTCTGAGAGAGGAGCTGGGCTTGCAGAGTTGAGTGAGCAGTTTTGTGTTCTTCTAATAGTTTCATTTGGTTCAAGCATTTAAAGCCTTACAAACATAGACAGCTGTCCTTATATTTTTTGTGTAAATGAAATAAATCAGTATTGCTACAAAATTCCTGCCAATAAAGCCTTCCTGTTACACCGGTGCATCTGAATCGGCAGACCTACTCACCATTGCTAAACAGATGGTGGACTCTTTACAGAAACCCTCCTAGGTTAAGTAAGTATGGTTAATGGTACAGCCCAGCCGCTCAGAGCAATAGGTTGTTTTCGTATACAGTAACTTCCACAGAAGAAAACCATTCATTGGAAAGAAAAAGTGTAGCCAACAAACTAGCCCRGCTAGGCGTACATGCATTGCCCCACAGCTATGTGAACTAAACTCAGACAGGGCAAGGAGGTAACAACAAATACAATGCCCTGGCTCGGCAGCCTCCCGCCTTTCCAGGGAGAGGGCTAAAAACTTTCCCTCAGGAAAATCCCCTCACAGCTTCCCAGCTTGGCCGTCTAGTTGAAATAAAGACATTTTCAATCCTCAAAACCGAACCATGTTGTGCTGTATGGCCAAAATGAGCGCAGTTGCTCTGAGAGGCCCCCACCGGGCTGCCACCACCCTCCACGTGAGCTAATCGAAGAGCGCAAACAGCACTTAGACATGAAAATAACACCTATATTTAGTATATGTGACTGTCACAGACCTGCAGTGTTACAATTGCCAAGAAAAAGGCATGCCAAGTACGCTTCAGCTGGCCAAAGAAAGGGGGAGAGCAAGGTTTCTCCTGCGGCAAGGCAGGGAGCTGTGCTGCTAGCCCAGCAAGAGGAAGGCTAGCCCAAACCCTTCTGGGTCTGCTTGCCTGGGCCACTGCCTTGGCCACAGAGATGTTCACGCCAAGCTGCTCAGACTGGTTATATATGCTATAGGTATACAAATACGTATACGCACACGCGCGTATAGGTGTGTAATCAGACTCTAACTGGGATTGGAGTCCCTTTGTGTTCCTCACAGTACAAATAGAGAGGATACCACAGGCCTGCTCCAAGAGGCAAGTCTCTGAAACCACAAGTAAGTATTAATTTTAAGCAACTGCTGCCAAGACCACTGCAAGTATGTGCCTGAAAACTCTTTCATTGTCCCTTGTGCTGGAGGCCGAGAGATTAGGAATGAGCAACCAGCCTCCTTCAAACAACTTCTTACAGGACCCTAAGCTCAGCAGCACCACAGCGGCTCTGGCAATTGGCTCCTCGACTTCTTCCATGAAGAGTTGTCTCCCCTTTGCCGAGGAACAATTGACATTAAATAGTTCTAGGTCTTGGTCAACGCTGTTTTCTTTTTCTTTGTTGGCCTCATGTCCGAGTCTCATAAAACTGAGACCAAGAGACAGTAAGTTACCTTGGGGCAATTTTCAGACCATCCATCTGTTACACATAACTTCACAGGCAAAAGAGCCTGCGCCCCTGATACATCCAGCATGGAGGGAAAGACTCCCTGGAGGGCAGTTGCGAAGGCTATGTCACGTCTTGTGGTCAGACCTAGGGCTGCTGCAAGCCTTTAGCAAGCTGTGCTTTCAGAGCTGAATACCTAGCAAGCTATTCCAGCCTTGGGATGGCCAGGGAGCCATTTTCAAGGATTTTTCCCCCATTTTTCAGCCATCTTCTTCCACACTACTCGGTTTAGCCACCAGTTGCACCTGAGCATTCCCACCTGCAGGAAAGCCGTTGCCTCCTCGCCTCTCCCCTGCCCAGCTGGTGGCACGGCCCCCCATCGCCTGCCCACCAGCCAGGCTCCTCTCCCGCACCTCTGCCAAGCACGCCGCTGTGCCGCGCGGTCTCTGTCCCCAACCAGCCTGGCCCATCTTCCCTTGAAACAGCTTCCAACAATCCTATCGGGGCACGGGCGTTTTCTTCCTGGGCCTGATGGTAGCTCACACCTCTCTCCGGGATCCTCCAGCCACACAGCGATCTTGAAGGAAGCTGAGCACCTGGGTCAATCTCGAGCCGTGCTTTTTGCACATCACCCAAGCGATGGCCAACATTTAGGCTCCTGGCAGAACAAAAGGGGCAGAGAAGATAAACGTTAACTATTGCATGCTTACTAAATTATGTCATATTATATTAATCTTTCCATTATCACAGGGATGGATTTCAGAATCAGTGCGAAAACTGTTGCTGCTGCCGTTTCCTCCTCTACCATATGGCAAATGGGTATTTGCACTTTTGACGGGAGTAAGGTGCAAAGGATCCCTTGTTTGCATGACAGACGATAGCCACAGCAGGTAGAAGCCCTTAGCCTGGGACTGAGGGTGCCCAGTGGGGGCTCTTGCATTTACACAAAGCCCCGCTGAACCAACATGCAGACGTCGGCCCAAGCACGATAGTTACAGGCGTTGCTCCACACCCAGTTATATTTAATGCAGGGGCCTAAATTACACAGCAGATGAGGACTCCCTTTGAAAAGGCTTACGAGGTGCCACCTGTTTCCCAGGTCAGAGTCAGGACTTTTGAAGGCACATATGTTTTACAAAATCCAGATCAACTGAACAAAGTAATTAATAGGACCCCCTCCCCTGCTTGGGCATTGGGCACAAGGCAGMTGCCCTGGTGCCTGGCTTGAAATTAGCAGCAGCTCCCAGGGGATGACGCAGGCTTCCCCAGCTGCGGGGAAAGTTCATAGGGAGGATGTGCAGCAATAACAAGGGACACAAAAGTGTGACTGAGGGGACAGGGAGCTTCTGAGAGGTGAGAAGGAGACGAAGGATAATTCATTTCCCCAGGTGAGGATAATTCAAATAAGTTCAAAGATAGGAGCTTCCTCCAAAGCAGAAGCTCCCCTGGGGCAGAGAACTAATAATTCGGAGAGCATCCTGTGCACAGCAGAGGCTGTATGGGCACCTCCATAAACTGTGGGGGGGAGCAGGTGGGGAGACCTTCCTGCCCAAATCAGACCTTCGTTCGGACCCACAACATCAAATCCACCAGCACAGGTTGGGGTGCAGATGAAATAAAACCAGCTCATTACACCCTGTGCAAGAGCTTGCATAAAGCAACGGACCTCAGCACCCCCAAAAGCTGCTCTGCACCCTTCCTCTGGATCTGCCTCTGGAGTCTCTCTCAGCTGTTTTTCAAAACACCATAGTAGTTCCTAAAGCACCATTTTAATATCTACATACAAAACCTCCTGATGTGTTAGGTTTAGTGAACCACAAACTACCTTAAAAATGCAACATAAAATTAAAGAATTGACTGTTCGTAGCTCCAAGTAGGGAACTGAGTAATTAATGTAGAGCTTAACCTACAGCTTCTGCTATCCTTATACAGCTCTAGCGCTTTGGCCTGCAGCCCCTTTGCTTTAATTGCTCTCGCTAAACATAGCACTCTTCTAATGCAAAATAATCTGGTGARTCCTACGCCCATATCAGGGCTAAATGCAGGGTGCATAAGAGGAAAAGAAGAGCGCTCAACATAACAAGGTGTTTGCTTGCATTCAAGGGAAAACAGAAAGGTTTACCAAAAGTCAAAATAATATATCACAAATGAAATTAAAAGCTAATTTTTCTAGTTACATAATATTATTTTTGTTATGGTGAATGTTTCATGGATGATCTTTCATTAACATATAATGGTGAGCCACAGCCTGTCTGCATGCCAATGATACCCCCTTTAAAGAAATACAAATACCATGCCACACTTCTGATCTTTCTCGTATAAATATTTTTTTTTTATGAAACACCATTTAGACACTTCATGGCCAGCAAACATAAATAAATGTTATAAAAAGTGGTCTTGACTGCGAGAGATGTCTGAAAGACTGAATTCCTCGAGGGACAGACAAATAAACCAGGGAAAGTTTTATTTCATTATCAACATAGTAGAGGCATACACACATCAGCTGGTATTAATCTTGGTTGTAGCTTGAGGCTAGTGACTGACGGCATGCTGCAAATTCAAATTCTGAAGAAAAAAAAGGTGATCCTCTTGATTGATATATTAAATCTCATTTTAAGTTAGATTGGATTGAAGACATCTGACTTTTCGGTCACAGCAGGTGTTTGGGTCGGTTTCTGTAGTTTTCAGTTTCCCACTCTGCACTCCTCTGCTGCGTCACCTTCGTGTGCCCAGAAGGACAGCCTGCAATTGGAGGTTCAGGGACTTTTTAAGCTGGAGGTTATATCCGACCAGTCATATTTCATAGCCAAAATGAATTTGTCTAATCCTTTTCTGAATTCATTCATCATTTCGGCCTCCATAACATTATGGGAAGGAGCTTCATAATTTAATTACACATTGTGTAAAAAGGTACTGAAATTAGTAAAAATTATTAAAGTCTTTTAGCCAAGAAGAGTATTATGAGCTGGAGTCCCTTGTTTTGTTGAAAAGCCTTGCTGGGTGGGCAAGGATGATCGATTCTGCTGCTGGATGTTCACCTAGATATGCAAGTTTTGCAGCTACTCCCTCCTTCTGGCCAGGACAAACCAGGAGAGGAGGTAAGGTAGAAATGGGAGAGAAAGCACAGCTTTCTCTTTTTACACAGATGTGCAAGCCAGAAGATGGCTGATCAATCATGGTGTAACGACCCAACCTAACGAGCAACAGCAGCCACGATCTGGACCCTGTCTGGCTTCAACCCTCTACAAGCTGCCTGGCCAGTCTCAACAGGTCCCTCTCTCTCATTACCCTTCTCCAGCAGCGCAGAAACCATCCTCCTCATTAGGCAGGGCTTATTCCCAGGAGGGTTGAGCACCCACAGCTCTGGCTGAACTCAGCAGGAACCGTAAGTGGTCTGAGACGCTCAGGCCGGCACCACATGGGGAATTTTGTGATGTTAAGSACAACCATTCATTTACTGTTGCTTCAAGTTTTCTCCCCTACCCCATGCTGTCCTTAATGTTATCCCCCTCTTTCTCAGCTCAGGGTCTCATCAGTAGGTCCCTGCACCAGCACAATTATGAGTCAAGGTCTGCAGAATTTGACCCAAACCTCCTCCTGTGTGGTGTTCGCCCTCCTTTGACAACCCAGCCACGCCTGCAGGACTTTTTTGCTCACATCCCTTTACTTCCCTCAGCCTTAGAGAGCCTTTCTGAAATTCTGAATTGCAAGCCGAAACAGCCCGTTTTCCCAGGAGGTGGACACAGTAGCCCACGAGACCCACGCAAAGGAGAATGGAGCTAAAGGTGAAGCAGCCAGCTGCAACTCCGTCTCTTTGTCAAAAGGTGAGTCCTAACTGCTGTCCCCATACGCCATGCCGCTCTGCCTTCCAGTCACCATGAAGACTTGTATTTTTGGATCATTACCAGACCCGAAACTGTGCAGCTGTGATGCTGAGATGACAAGGCTCTGAACAATACCCCAGACTCCTGCAAACTCCTAATTGTCTTCTTCTGGCACTTCCTTAGCGAACACCACTGCCTTTGACTGGCATTCAGCCGTTACTGTTTAATACCTCTGTCGGGCAAATAAATGAGAGTTACTTCCCTGGGAAGCAAGAGATGGTACTTTAAAATAAGACCCACCTCCAAATAACTTCCTCAGCAAGAAGGAAAATTCACCACCTCGTTACTTGCTTCAAACACTTCCCCTGGGGGAGTGCCGCACATTTCTCCGAGCACAGTGGTACAGCCTGGCTGCTGTTCCCCCTCCCCGTCCAGCTGCGTACGGGCAACGGACTTGGTCAGACAGAGGTCAGAGAATTAAAAAAAAGTAAATAGGAGTCATGCACTGGGAGCACACATTCACTGCATTGCTGAACTGTCTTACTAACSCAGGAGAAGCCTCCCACACTCCCATGCCATTAGTGCACAGCTGCCGCTGGAAATTTGCCCACGGAGCCTCCCTCCCCTCCCACCTCTTTCAAAGGACTTTGTCTAGAGCTACCAGGCTTCTGCCGGCAATATTTGTCAGGGCACAGAGGACTACTGTTACTTAAAAACAAGCGAGGGATTACAAGATGCTTTGATTTCGTTGGGAGCACAGAAAGGGAACGGTCGCCGTTTCAAAAGCTAGGAGGAAACGCTGGTGCACAGTCAGCTCTGCATGTTCGTTATGTATTTGGCAGAATACATCAATTGGTTTGTGCTGAATTCCAAAACAGGCCTTGCTATAGCCATGCCAAGGGCTTTTGTAGAGGATGACTTCTCCACAAAGCACCTCACATACTTCTGGGGCTACAGATAGTAATTTTGCACTGTATAAGCAAGTATCAATAGAAAGAAACATTTTCAGCGTAAGGCTTCCAATGACGTGCACAAAACCCCTGTTAAAAGCCCCTCAGTGCCTTTCCCTGGTGCATCCAAGAAGTCACAGTGTGAGACGCGCACTGGCACTCCTGAGTGCAAAGCTAGAGGAGCAGAAGCAGGACTCGGTCAGAGGGGCCTTTGAAAACCTGCCCACGGACACTGCTCCTGGGTGCGGTATCCTGGCTCTTGGGGATGGAGAAAATCTTATCCGTTCTGTGCCACGTATAACATTTATTTATCCAGGAGCAGAACTTCCTCCTCTAAGAAAGTAGGAAATGTTGATGTAAACGGGCAAAACTGCTACTCTGCAATCAAAACACACTGCTTCAGCTGGAATCTCTCATAAACGTAGTGTCCAACAAAACTACTAAAGTTTGGATTTTCAAAGACCCCTCGGGGATGTAGTACTTTACTCCCTTTGAACATCTGTTCGGTCCTTTCAAAAATCCCAGCCTAAAAATCCCTGCTGGGGGGCAGCACGTTGCTGTGCTCTTTTCAGATCTTACCTTTAATACCACATTAACCCCACATTTTGCATTCTCCTGTACGTGGCTTTCTGGGTTTGGTTCTGACTCTTGAGTCCTGCCTCCCCTTTTATCCACACGCTGCGGATTACCTGATCTGATGCGTCATCAGAAATAATCCTKCAACGGCACTGCTCAATCTAAGGGTTAGTTCGCAAGCTACTTCATGTCACCATTTATTTGAATAAACCATGCCACTTCCCCTGCATTTTATCTTGACTTAAAGAACAAAGAATAAAGCAGCCCCTAAACTGCTAACTATTTTAATCCCAAAATAAGATAACTTAACATATTCGTGAGATCTGAGCCACCAATGCCTTCCTCTAAACAAAAGCTCTTACAGGAAAAATGCACTCGTGAGATTTGCCCAATCAAATCTCATAAAGCCCATGTTGTCGCAAGGGTAAGAAAACCTAGCTCTTTAAATAGAGTAATTCTGGGCTAAGAACATTAATGGCATCCCAGGACTGGAAAGCTGGATGTGTAAATTAAAAAGCAAAAAGCACATATACACTCTTAATATCCTAATACCTATTACATGTGATCTCTTTCAAAGTAGCTTTAAATGAGAAGTGCAGTTACTCCTTGATATATCTGCTAGAAACATATCCAGGATGCCCTTTGTTATAATTTTAAAAAATGAGTCTGCATTTCATAAAGACTCATAATAACTGAGTTTTCAAAACCAGCACACATTATTCCCTTTTTTGGTTTTTCCTCCATTCAAAGCACAAATCTGCGGCAAATACGGAGCTATTCCTTTCACTCGGCAGCATGCCTTTGACTTTGCCCTACCACAGACTGTCGGAAAGAAGCCCTTTTAGCCACCACGAAGGAAACGATGATGTGCGCGGTGAGAAATCCTCCCCACACCACCCTTGCCTAACTCCTGCTAAGGCTGCTGGGGACCAGTATCACTGCTTCATCAGCCGGTACCCCACAGCCCCAGCAGCATCTGGAAACCACAGCAGGCGACCCACGCCGATGAGCACCTGGATGTGGGTCATGGGGCTGTAGGCCACAATCTCTGCAACCCAAACCTGGACCCAAATCCAAAGCCACATCAGCTATCTGGACCCTGCATTAGTAGAAGCACTGAAAAGGGACTGCACTGCCAAAGGGACGTCTGCCAGGTACAAAACAAAAACCAGGTGCTTTGGTTTTTGCCCCAAAACCATCCAGATCTGTTATTTACAGCTTTTCCTATGGCATTTGTCAGAGGAGCAGCGAGCCTCTTACACACAACATCGCATTTATTCTCACAGGGTGAAAAAGAGGCTTAGAAGTATTCTTCTTATTTTAGAGGCAAGGAACAGGTCCGTATTTCTAAACACATTCATGCACCCTGAGGCAGCCCGGGGCTGGCCCCGCCGGCAGTGCCACGCAGCAGCAGCGTGTGTGCGAGACGGCAGTGATAACGCTGCAGAGCCCAGGGCTCACCATCGCGTCCCTGCTCGGGCCCTGCTCACCCCACGTCCTGACGGAGGAGCATTTATTTGCTTCTGTAGGAATTTGGGAATTCAGCTTACATATTCAACTTGCACATAAATCATGAATGTTATCTAAATAGGGTGGCAAACGCAGACCCAGGGAACGTGTATAATTCCATCACATTGCCTTGAAAAGGCACTGTAAAAGCTTGATTTGAGAGATATTGAAATCCAACATCCCTTTTTGTGCTTTGCAGTCCTGAGGGAGCAGCAGGAGCCCAGAGTTGGATGGCCGTCCCCGCGGGCCCGGGGCTGGCAGGGTGTGCGGGAGTGTGGTGAGGCCCCACAGGGCTCCCCTCCCGCACCCCAGCTCTGCCACCTACGTGCCTCACAGCTCATAAAAAAAGTCGTGCTGCACCTCAGCAGAGGGGAACACGCCTGTCCCGTCGGGGAGCCGCAGGGCAGAGCGTGGGCTGCCGCAAAGGGCGCCCGCCCCTCAGCGCACCCACCCCTGGGGGGGCCACCCTCGACATTTCCCCTCCGGGGAAGAAAAACACGCGGAGGTTTTGCCTAGAAAGTCTCCCTCCGAACTGGCACTGGCCTCTGGGGCGGGGGCGAGGGGGGCTTTTTGCCGCTGTTTGTTCGTTCGTCGGTCCATATAAAGGAGTTTTCCCCCCGGGGCCGCGCAGCCCCGGCCCGGCCGAGCGCAGGGACGCGCCGTCGGGCGGCACTTCCAGGCGGAGCCCGCTTGGCTCCACAGCCCGGTGGTTTTAAACAAAAGGATTGTTTTTTTGGTTTGGTGTTGTTGGTTATTTTTTCTTTTTATCCTCAGAAAATAACTGCACCCCCCTTTGCAAGAATATGTTTTATTTTTATTTTTTTTTCCTCCCAGAGAAAACGAGCTCCTTCCCGCCGGTCCCTCCCCACCATGTGCGCAGCGCTCCCCCCTCTCCCCCGTGCCTCTGGGCTGGCATGTGTCCAACCCGGAGGATTTTTTTTTTCCTTTTTATATTATTATTTTTTTATTTTATTTTATTTTATTTCCACTGCACATTTCGGCTCCAGCTCCCCAAACTCTTTGATCTCCCCCGCTGTCTCCTTACCCGGAAGAAAACCCTTGCCCGCTCAGCTGGGAGCTCGGCGCACACGTGGGCGCCCTGGCGCGCCTCCATGCTCCTGCCAAATTTAGTCACACAAAGGGCCCGGGGGGGGGATGAAAGGGGCCGCCGGCGGGACATCAAAGGCGCCGCCGCCCCGCCCCGCTCCCGCCCTCCCCTACATCGGGGGGCGCCGGCGGCGGACGGCGCTTCGCACGCGAGGGTGTGTGTGTGTCCCGCCCCGCTTATTGCGCCCGGGGGGGTCGTCTTTGGGATCCCGGTTCCCCCCTCTCCGCGGTCGGCGCCCCCGAAACTTTGCGGGGGTCGTCCCGCTACCCCGACCGCTGGTGCTTGGCCCGCCCCGGGTTTCGCCTCCCTGTTCGCCCCCTCCCCCCCTGGGGACGGGCGAGCCGGACTGGCCGTCGGGGAGTGCTCGAAGTGCGGTCCCCCTCAAGGCTCAAATGCAACCACCCCAAAAATACCCCCTCTAAAACGCCAAAACCCGCTCAAACGACCAAAAAAAAAGCTAAAATGCAAAACCATCCAAAATGGAAAAAAAAAACCCCGCGAAAATACAAAACCACGCTAAAATTAAAAGAAAAAAAAGCACCTAAAACGCAAAAATAAACCCTGTTAAAGTACGAAGCCGCGCGGCAGCCGGTGCGGAGCCGGGTACCGGCGGGCAGCGGGCACGGCGGCGGTCGCGCTCCCGGCGGCGCGGGGAGGGCGGTGGGGTCCTGCCGGGCTACCCCGGGCCTTGCCCCCTTCCCGGCCGTGCCCCTCTCCCCAGCCCCACGAACTGCGAGTAAAGCGACAGCTTTGTGTTGTCTCCAGTCGAATCTGGCGTTGGAGTTGAGGTTTCCTGAGTTTATCCTCTTGTCATAAATCATTACGGTCTCCACCTCCTCCCCCCCCCCCCCCCCCCCCCCCCCCCCCCCCCCCCCCCCCCCCCCCCCCCCCCCCCCCGGCCCTTTTCTGCCTTCAAAATCCTTCCACCAAAAGAGTGATCCGGGAAAAACTCCAGCCCACATGAAGGGGGAGACCCCGGGACGGCGGAGGGGCGGGGGGAGGTTGCTTTTCCAGAGGGACCCGGTAATGAAACAGGCGGGTGGCCGCGCTGCCGGCTCCTCCGGCGGGGACCCCGCCTGCTCCCGGGCCGGGCCGCCCCGTCGGGGGAAGCGGGCTGCAACGCTCGGGCTCTCGCCGCAGGGGTTTCCTCCGAAAGGGACCGGCCCGGGGCACTTTCCCCCGGCCCGGGTGCCCGATGCCCGCCGAGCGCCGGGAAAGGGAAGAGGGGCGGGAGGGATGCGGCGGCATCTCCGCGCCCAAACCATCCCGAGTTGCCGTTTTCCAAACAACCGCTTTCCGATCGCCTCTCCCCAGCCGCCTTCGGGAGARAGAGGGTTTCCCTGCAGCCGGGGAGCGCTGCACAATTAAGCCCCTTCCCAGGGTTTCCATTTCTAATTTCTTTCTTTCTCGATTATCTATTATTATTTATTTTGCGCACTTGTTCGACTTGACAAGTCCATCCCCCGTTTCCCACTACCTGCTCCTTCTCTCGGGATTTGGCGGGTCTCGTTTCTCAGCTGGATTTTAATTACTCGTTCGTGGGCAGTGATGCAGAGACGCGCGCAGCGGCGTGGGCAGCCGGGCTCAGCCCGCYCGTGTCCCAGCCAGCAGTGCCGCCGCGCCGGCCGCTCCTCACGCCGCGCCGAGACCGGCAGCTGCTGAAAACGGATTGAGCATCCGCATGTGCCCGTTTCTCCGTCTCCCGGCGCTTGAAGGTTCAGCAGCCTCGCGGGGCACGTGCAAAGCGCGAACCGCACTTTTCCGATGCCAAAATCATGGGAAGTTGTTTCCTGCAAAATGTGCGCCCATCGCGTTCGCAAAATAAAAGAAGTTGCGGATCCTGACGTTTCCCAAACGCAGCGCCTGCTTTTGTTTGGATTATTTTTTTTTTCTTAAATGTACTTGCACCCTGCACGGAGGCGATGCCGTGTCACCCCGGAGCTAACGGGGCAGCCCGACGGCTAAAGGGATGGGACGGGGCGAGGGGTGAATCTCTGATACTGCTTTGGCTCCGTTTACTGGTCTGAAACCGGGGCGAGCTCACTCCGGCTGGTTTTCTCCCTATCGCTCGGGGGCTGCTACGCATTCCTGCCGGGCACTCGCTGGATTTAGTGGCGATGTGTTAATTCTGCCCTTCGTCCGAAGCGCGCGCGGACAGGGCCCGGGCAAACCCTCGCACACTTCCCCCGCTCCCCTTCCCCGAGCGGCGCCATGTGGCCGCCCCCCCCCCCCGCCCCCCCCCCAAAGGGGAAGTCTCAACAAAGCAGCCCTAAAAACGCCGGTTTGTCTGCCTGGGGATGCGGCCAGTGCCCGTGCCCCCCGCGGCGGGATCCTGCCTGGGGAGGGAGAGGAGCGGCTGTCCCCCGGTGCGACACGCGCGCGCGCGCGCACACACGTACATGTGCATGTATTCACACACGCACGCACAGACAGACAGACGCACAGAGGCTGCTCGGCGCAGCCTGAGCAAAGTTTGCCCGGGGGCAGCCCCGCACCCGCTCCCCCCCCAGCCGCCGGCGCCCGCCCCGCGGCCCCGCGCTCGGTGTCAGTCACGGCGGCGGCTCCTTTCATCTTCGCCTCCCCCGCCCCGCCCCGATGGCGGAGGGAGGGCGGCAGGGGAGGGCGGGCGCGATGCTGAAGTTGCGCCGCCGCCGCCCCGCGCCCCACCGCCGCCCCCCGTGGGGCGCCGCGCCCGCCGGTTGCGGCAGGCGGCCCCGCGGCGGGCGCTGAGCGCGGAGGCGGCCGGGGGCGCGGAGGCGCCGCGGCGGCAACTTTTTTCCCTGCCCGCGGGCGCGGAGGGAAGCGGGGGGCCGCCTCCCCGCCCGCTCCATCCCTCCCTCGCTCCCCCCCTCCCGGGGCTGTTTCTTCCTCGCCCCCCCTCGCCCCCCGCGGTGCCGCCGAGCCGAGCCCAGCCGTGCCCGGAGCCGCGGGCGAAGCRGCGGACAAAGGCCCGGTGGGTGCACGCCGCGGGCAGGTCCGTYCCCGTCCCCCGGGGAGCCCCCTCCCCCTGCCCGCTCCCTCCCAGCCATTTTAACTGGGGCCCGCCCGGGTGGCGGCAACTTCACGCGGAGACGAAACTCAGGCGCGCTCCGCTCCCCTCCGAGTCCCCTCACCCCCAGGGTGAGCCCGGGCCCCGCGGGGGTGGATGGAGGGGGACGAGGCTCCTGGGGGGCGGTCCCCGGCGCTGTCCCTGGGGGCGGGCGGGACGCAAGCGGGTGTATTTCGACTTATTCCGGCCGTGCGGCGTGGCGGGGCGAGGGTCCCCGCGGGGCCGGTGCCGTGCGGGAGCGGGGTACCTCGGCCCCGAGGGGGCGGGGGGGCGGGCGGGGGTCTCCAGCTGCCGAGAGCAACCCCGAGGACTTGACGGGATTTTTCCTTCTTCTCTCCTCCTCCTCCTCCTCTCTCCTCCTCCTCCTCCCTCCTCCTCCTCCTCCTCCTCCTTCCCCCCGCTGCTCCTCCCGCTCCCGCTCCCCTTCCCGCGGCGGGCCGGCGGCCGCAGCAGACGCCGCGCTGCCGTGAGGATGCCGCAGCTGCCGGGGGCCGGGGGCGGCGGGGGGGACCCGGAGCTCTGCGCCACCGACGAGATGATCCCCTTCAAGGACGAGGGGGACCCCCAGAAGGAGAAGATCTTCGCCGAGATCAGCCACCCCGAGGAGGAAGGCGACCTGGCCGACATCAAGTCCTCCCTCGTCAACGAGTCCGAGATCGCCCCCGGCGCCAACGGGCACGAGGTGCGCGGCCGCGGGGGCTCCGCGGGGCAGCGCGGAGCGGCCGCGGGGGCGCGGGATGCCGGCGGGCTCCGGACGCCGCCGCCGCCGGCAGGGAGGGAGGGAGGGAGGGACCTTTGGCSGGGCGCCGGGAAAACCCCTACTTTCCGAATTTCCCCTAAAAAAAAAGTCATCCCACCCCAACTGCCGTTTCCAGAGGGGCGGCGGGCAGAGCCGGGCGGGCTCCGCGCCCCTCCGCGCCCCTCCGCGCCTGGGGATGGGCTGGGGGGGGCGGCCCCCTCCGCGCTTCGGCCCGGGACGAGAAAGTTCCCGCGAGTCCCCCGACAGTGCGGTGGTATGAGACCTCAAGCAGCCATGAAATTTCCTCGGTAAAATCAGCGGGGTCGGAGCGTTAGCCGAAACTCTTTACGGGATTTGCATAAAACTGTTTAGGAAGGAATTCCCGACGCTAAAACAACTTCAGGGCGAGCGGGGAACCTGCTTTTTTTCTTTTTTTTTTTTTTTTTAATTTTTTTTTTTTTTTTTTTTCCTTTTTTTTTGGTTGTTTTTTCTTATTTTCCTAAAGATTTGGTAATGAAGGCAACCTGATTTTCATTATTATTTTTGGTATCTTTTTACCAAGAGTGTTTTGACCACTGAAGCTCCAATTATTTTCCAGAAATAAGCCCCTTTTGTTAAATGTAGGGTGCTTCTGCTAGAAGCGCTTCGCAAAGCYCCATAGTTATTAACGTTGTCATAAAATTATCATTTACACAAACGTTTCTGGTACAGTTGCCTTCCGGGAGACTTAAGAGGGAAAAGAAAGATGCTTATCTCTTGCCCTAACTTTTTTCTTTCTACAAGAAGCTGTAGCGCTATGATCGGTAGATGAGCATCCATACAATAACTTTTCTTCTTTTTCTTCTTCTTTTCTGATGGTGGATTCCCTGCGGTCAGGTTTCCAGGCAGACTCAAGCGCAGGATTCCTACCATGATAAAGGCAGAGAGCACCCCGAGGAAGGTGAGAAGCGCATGGTYCTGTCTTGCGATATTGTCCCTCTTAGTCCCCCTGTGAGCCTCCGCATGGTCCTCAAATTGGAGCTTGGTTTCTTTTGGGAAACATAGATTTAGTACCTTTTGGGGAAGGGGGATGCCAGGGTGCTTTCAAAGCGCATTTAAAAAGGAGATGAATGTGCAGCACGTTTATCTTGACTGACCAAATGGTATTTCAGTTGTTTAGAAACTGATAAGTAGGCCAAATGGATCTTTGCTGAAGAAATAACTATTTTTAGGATATCAGCTTAAACACATCCATATCTTCACTCATACAGTGCAGCCCGGTTGTGTGTGTTCAGAAACTCTRTGCTTTTTTCCCCATAGCCGAAGTCTGTTGCTTAAATCTCCTCTTCCAAATCTAAGCATGAACAGACCTCTTGCTTTTTTTAATGTACCAGCTGGTTAATTTTGATTGAGGAGGACAGAGGAAATAACAGAGTTCGTTGAATATCGCTTAGGAAGCTTGACACGTGTACAAAGAACGTGTGCTGTGAAGGATGGGAGATTATGTTAAAAATGAAATGCTTATTATCACGAACTAAACCAAATCATAAATTCCATATAAAGACAGACACAGTTCAGTCCTGGTGCTTWCCGGGGCTCTGTGGCGATCTTTCTCCAAATTGGTCATTAAACAGCCTAAAAGCAATAATGTCCATGCTCGTAGTATTTTGGCAGTGAGGGGGAGGAGGTCAGCTCKGTATAGTTTTCTTTTCAGCCTTGCATCCTCTTAAAACCTCACCTTCTAGTAGTATCATTGTCAATGGTCATATAGGTGGGAGACCTGTTCACCCCCCTTTGCAGGACCTGGACCCAAAGTCTTTATTTTCCTACAAAATAGCCTTCCTCTCTTGGCTTCCCTCTTGACTGTAGTGCCATGTGTGTTCAACAGCCCCCCYTCTCCCCCCAAATCGTTAGGGTCTCCTTCCAAGCCAGTCCCTGCCTTCTAATTGTTCCTGGTGAGCGTGGCCAGAATGAATTGTTCGCTGCACACAGTGGCTTGGCGAGAGAAGGAAATTATTATATCTAGTTATCACTGCCCTGTTCCTCCCTTTCCTAACAATGATGTTGGAAACCCATACTGGCAATACTTCTGAATCCACAAATCCTAGAGGGATGTATAAAATGGGGGAAAACTGCTACTTGAGAAATGTGATGTCATTGCTGATGTTTCTGCCTTGATTTGAACAGGGACTAGCAAAATAAATTGGTTACTCTGAGGCTATTCCGTATTTTAAGCATAAATTCCTCACTGAGAGTTCTTCCTCCTTTAAGAATTAACTCTTCTTAAAAAAATGTTATTAGAAATTGCTGCAGACCACTTTCTGTCAGAGGTAATTTCCATGAGTAAGGAAACATTTGCATGCAGAACATTTTTATGAATGCACAGTACCTGTTTAAGTGCTCTAACTTACAAGAAATGCATATGTGGGGAATAATGTAATCATTGTTTACTCTTCCATAGGAAAGCATCCAGACAGTGGCTTATACAGCAAGGGACCATCATACTCTGGTTATTCTGGGTATATCATGATGCCAAATATGAATAACGACCCGTACATGCCTAATGGATCTCTGTCGCCACCCATCCCCAGAACAGTGAGTTATCTCTTCCAAAGACCGGTTTTGGCGAGCTGGGTTTCCTCCTGTTCGGTCTGCAGTGTGTGTTCACACTGGGGTTTTTTGGGTAGCTTCAGTTACAGTGAAGGTTGCGCTTCTGCTGTTCAGAGCCTCCGTCCGGTGGAGTTTGAGAGCTCTTAGATGTGTTGGTCACAATTGCGGTGGAAAAGCTGAGATTAACGTCTGCGGTGTCTGACGTCCTTTGAACAGGACTGGAGCTTTGGGAGGGGGGGGAGCCCTGGCTTACGGCTGTAGGATAATATATGGCGGAATGATGTAAATGCCGTCTTTGTAGTGACTGGGACAGATGTGAATTTTCTGGCTTTAACTCTTCGTTTGTTGAGGAAAATCGAGGGCAGAGCTGCTAAAGTTGCTTGTCTGTAAAATGAAAAGATTTGATTCATTTTTTTTTTGCCTTCAGATAAGGCACTGCTCTTTGCTGATTGATATTTATTTCTGCCATCAGTTGTTCTGCATGAAGGCTTTATGTATCTGGCAGTATTGCTTTGAAACATACTCTTCATGTATCTTCAGCCACAAATTGTGAAATGGTTGTTTAGGAATTAATATCAACCGTGATGCAATGGTTACAGCTTTCCTTTACTTTGTGGCGGGCACTGATTCTTCCAGGTTGGTCACTCTGTTTCCATTGGTGTAGATGCACGTTTGATGGATTTTAATGTACTTTTAATTTTGGAGAGTCAATTCCCATTTGTTTTTATAAACCTGTTGGTGTACGTATGGAGCGATGGGGAGGCAATGTTAAAATGAGCTGTAGAAATTATATTAGTAGAAGTGGAGTGGAGCAGGAAACAAATTTGCTTGTAGGCATCCTGTTGAAAAAATGCCGCTGCAGTTGTGTGTGCTGTAATAGGAGAAGTTGGATGCTGTTATTTCCCTGTGATAAAGCAGTCTTCTGTCTTACTGGCTCTTAGGTTTTTACTGGATGGTCTCTGTCAAACAACTGGCATTATTTTGTTCTCCGACGTTCTTGATTTTTCTTCAGGGTTGTGGCTTTTGACTTCAAAAACAAAAAAGAAGGGGCCTAATCTGTATTGGTAATTTGACAGTAGCAAAGTGTGTTAAATTAGTGGATGTTTGGATTCGGAATGACGGCAGTTTGGCACTGGGAAACACGGATCTGCCCTTTTTATATGTCACCGTTTGCTTTTGAAAGATGCAAAAACTCGTGCAATATATTGCATTCTGTTTTTAAAAAGGCCCTTGTTTGTGTATAAATTACAGTTCAGAGGCCTACAGCCATTTAGGGTGAAGCATGATGACCACGGTCTGTTGATATTCATTGTTGTAAACGCTGCTCTACAGAAAACTGATATATTGTTCAGATATATTGTGGGGAAAAGGATGCAGCTTCTCGAGGGTGCACCGAGACTCAAACCTGCCCCTTTGAGGACTGGAAAACTTCAGACCTTTTTTTACCCCCTCTTTCCCAYGTTACCTTCCTAAGAAAGTCCCTAGTGCTGCTGCAAGGCTTTGAACAACAAAATCCAGTTTAATTATTCACTGAGGATTTTCTCTGCGTATGCGTGCCGTGGGGCTGCCGCTCTTTACTGATCTGGCATCGATGCCCCCAGAATATCGGCTTCTTGCGGAGGCTGTCTGCTCAGGTACTTGAGGAACAGTCCTATGTTGGAGGGGAGGAGAGGAGGAGGGGGGGAAACGCATCTGCTTTCTAATTGTAAAGCTGCCTGCCGGACATCTGAGGGGCTAATTTAGTGCAGTGTTGCTCTTGCATGTTAGAGCAGCACCACTATTTCGGTAAAATACTGCTGTTGCAGGGCTGCAATGTTGACATAAGCCTGGAGTTCTTTCAGTTTAACCACAAGGCTACACGCTTGAGTTCTTAAATAATTTTTTTATTTGATTGAACTATAATCTTTGTTAGTCTCCTAGCTGACAGCTGGGTTTTAACGTGTGCGAGATCAAAACGCCGCATCCAGGAGATGACACGCTCGCTCGCTTCATGGCTAACCACAGCTCCAGCGCCGCACGCTGCTGCCTGTTCACCTTTGCGGGGTCCCAACCGCTGCCCCGCAGGTTTGCTCTCACTCCCCTTTTGGGGGGCGATGTGCCAGGGCTGGGGGGCAAGGAGCAGCCGCGATCAGCAAGCTCTGGAGGTGGACGTCTCCCCTGGGGTTTTAGTCCCCGGCCATTTGTGCGTGGAGCCACCCCGCAGTGTGTACCTGCGCCCTGTCATTTGCATGACAAAGCCGCTTCTTGTTGATGCATCTGTTGCCTGGAGGTGTTAGGCAGGATTAAAAAGCTGCCCTGGGGCGCTGAATCTTTTTTCTTCCCGGCGCAAACCCTTGGAAGGATCCGGCTGCCTGCAAACCRCCCAGGGGATGCACCCCTGGGGAAAGGCGGCCAGACCCAGGATGGGCACCATCTCTGACGGAGGTGGTCTCGGCTCGCTACGCCAGCGCAGAGAGAGTAAAGCTTTCTTGGAATGGGAAAAAAGTTACTTTCACCGATATATGTAGGAAAAAAATGCCTTTTTTTAGAAGAAGAAAACKGTAGTGTAATTTCCGTGCAGCTTTTGGAGGGGAAAGGCTGTATGAAGAGGATTTCAAATTTTCCTAAATCTGCTATTGCTAGAGTGGTCTCCTCTTCTCCTCCTCTTTTTTTATTTTTTTTTTTTTTTTTTAGTTTTTTATTTTACTGTCAACTGATTTGCCTTTTACAAGTTGGGTTTCTAGGAGCAGGAGAGTGTTAATTACAAGTTCAGCTACAACCCTCGCGCTGCAGTACGTATTCTTATCAGATAGCTGGGTAAGTGAAAAAGCAAAGCAGTTCGTTTGGGTGGCTGCAGGAGAAGTGGCACGTGAGGGTACTAAAACCGCAGTAACACCTGGCGAATGTGCATCCTGTGTGCTCGAGATATCTTTTGGTGGTTTCTCAGCATCGTGGGGGTGCTGATGATGGGAGATGGAGACAGCTGTTTGTTTTGTAACATGTGTGGGGTTTTTCTTACTTTTTCGTTAACAAGACTAGTTTTGGGGTAGCAAACCTTTCTCGTCTGTGTGATGGGAACGTGGGGACAAAGGAGGTGACTGAAGAAGAATCATTTCTCTGTGTTTTAAATTCATCCAGAAAATAATTTTGTCTTTGTTCCTCCCTCTTTCTCAATGAATTAAACTTTCTGTGGGAAGGTAGAGGACTTCTGCAGCCTCCCTTTTGTCTGTTCTTATATGTTCTTGGGGCCTGGGTTTATTTCTTCGTGGCTAAACTGTCTCTCTGTAGCAGCTGGAGGTTTTAAATAGATTGGAGGATACAATCTATAAACACCTTACAGTGACTTGCAAAACACAGCATATCCTTTTGAAAATGATGAGAAATTCTGCTAAGAGAGTTTGAACACAAGGAACAACGTTTATATGTAGGACCCCTCTACCCTGCCCAAGTTTTGGATATTCCTTGTGTGCTTCTGCATGGCAAGGGGTGTSGAGATAGCTCCTGTCTTGAAGAGCTAAAGTCCCAGGAAAAAATGTGCAGATAATGTGGACAGGAGGAAGGATAGGGGTAGAAATAGCAAGAATGAGTGGCTACAAAGCCTCAGTAAGAGCAGTTTATTTCCCTAGCTGCATCCTGTAGTCCCTGTGAAAGCAGGCTGGTTCACTTGCTTRTGGGGGATTTTTGGGACTCCGAGGGGAATGTACAGGAGTGTTAGAGCTAGCATATCCAGCTGCAGAAGGACACGAACCTGATTTTTCATAATATTGTCTTTTCCTGAGAGTCAGCTTCTGCTGAATGTGCAATTGTAGGCACTTGCTGGGAGCCGCGGTCAACTGAAAGCTCCCTGGCCCAATATGAAATGGGCTTTGTAGCACAGATGTTGGGGCTCAGCTCCTGCTCCTGCATCACCCATCAGAAAGCTTTGCCCTAATTCCTGAGTTGGCATCGGCGCAGGACGCTCTGAGGGCTGTAGGCAGCTGCGGTCCTGTCGCACATCTCTTTCTTCCCCCTGTGACCCCAGACCCGTGCCTGAGGAAACGGGTTGCATGGGCAGCCGAGGGGCTTGACAAGCCGGAGCTGCTCACGCAGCACTGAGGCTCTGCCGCTTCACGCTGCATGGTGCACATCTTCTCAATGAAGTCGAATGATGCCGATTAGCTCCTTAAATAACTTCAAAATTGGGTGCGGAGGAGCACAAAGCTTCCTGACTCTATGGAAGCAGAACTTGCCGGGGTTTATTTGGGTTTGCACGGGGAGGAATTTTGGCACTATTTGCTGAGGGGCTCGGTGAGTTGCGCCAAATGCCAGCACCGGGGGAGAAGAGGAATCTGTTAAGCGCTGATAGAGGGACCTCACTGCTGCAAACGCGTCTGTCAGCTGCTCTGACTCAAGCGTCACAGCTGATCAGTCTAAAATACAAGCCAGGTTTCTTTGAAACACAAATCCAAGCCATGAATGGTCGTGGGCTGAATTTGGGTGGTGCTTTCTTTCTTCCCCTTAGTGAAATGAATTCTCTGTTTGGAAAAGGGGGCAGAAGAAGTTACTGCAGTGCCTCTAGGTTGGCTTTTGTCCGAAGCTTGATCTGGTTGCTCATGATAAGATGGCACGATCCAGGGAGAGTCTTAAGTATGTACGCCCATCATGAGTGTGGTCTTTGGGCACATACTGGTGAAGAAAACAGCCTTTTGCTGCCYTCTCCTTGTCAGAGTGATGCCATTAGCAAATCTATCTAATTGTGAATGGGCAAGGGGGAAAGAAACTGTTCTCCTGATGTCTCAGTTCAGAGGCAGCAATTGCATGTGTGTGGCTTCAATGGAGGCGTAATCAAAAACTCCACCCATTACAGATCATCGAAGTTGGAGCTTTTGTGTATCAAGATGTGTGTATGCTTATGTCCTAAATCTCCTTTTTCCTATGTATCCAGGAGCTAATTCAATATAAACTGTAAAAGGTGGAGCTGCCGCTCTCATTTTAAGGTGGTTTAAAAGCAAAATGTCATTCCTGTTGTTTTGGTGTGCTGTGCCACCTCTTCTCCAACATAATTCCTGTCCAGAAAAAATGTTAATAAGAATAGCTTGTTACGGGCTGTGAGTGCCAGGGAGGGTATGGTTCAACAAGAAAGCCTGAAGCTCCAGAGGTTCAGGCATCAAAAGAGGAAAAGACTTTTTCCATATACTTGCAGTGCTGCATGGCTTCAGGCATCAAAAAGCCTGGGTACCGCAGGCCTGGCTTCTCCCGAGTACTGAACTTCTGTTTATAGTTAGGGAAAACTCCTCCTGATACGGGAAGGAAATAACCCACACAAAAGCATTTTACCGCTGCTGTAATATTTCTGAAGTCCCATTAGAGGCATGTGCTTTTTTTGCTAGTAGTAAAACACTGTCTGTGCCTCTCAGAAGAAGACACACGTGCAAGAGTCTGCTTTAATWCGGACACGGAACATTTTACAGCCTGAGGTCTATGAGTCGTGTGGCCCACTGCGATCTCCTGCGTTGCTTGGGCCCGGACGGACACCAATCCAGCGTGTGGCAGGTCCAAGGGAAGCGCTGCTGCGAGCCGGGCGGTCTGTGGGTCCTCGACCTGGTGGAGGCAGGTTGTCCTCGGCATGTGTCCTCCCCACTGCTGCAGGGGAGCCGTGTGCCGTGATGCTCCAGTTGTGCATAAATGACTCCCATTTACCCCAAACTGCCCACGTCCTGGCTAGCAGGCAGTTATCACTAAGCTGCTTTTGGCCATAAGGCACATTTGGTGTGAAGACTGTTCTCATGTGGCCGTCGGGTTTGGTCCCTTCTTGCAGGACGCTGGGGGGAAGGCGGCGCAGCTGCTTGGCGTGCTGCTCCTGCCCGGGCGGTTGGGGATTAGTGTCTCTGTCACTCCGGCCCTTCGCAAGCATTAGATTCACTTAAGAAAATTGCATTCAGAGTAAGTTAATCTAGCAACCCAATGGCTTCTATTTTGAGACTTGGATCTTGTGGATATGTTTATTTAGTTTGGGTTTCCCACTTCAAAGGAATCTGTCCTCTCAGCAAGAAAGTGATTGAGCACTTAAATAAAAATGTATTCATTGAATCTTTGGGATTGAGCTAAAAGTGCAGTAGGGAGTTAACGTGTGTGCCAACTGTGCTAATCAGCCAGGGATTGCCTGTTCTCCTAAAGGGGAGAAAAAGTGGTCTGAACTGCCTGAGGAGAGGTGGCATGCCTTCCCCTGGCTTCTGGCAGTGGTGTTGCTCACTGATGCTTCAGGCTGAGATGAAGGACCTGGAATATCTTTGCCTGTGATCTTCAAAGATACCAAATCCCTCATGTAGAAGAGCATTTTCATGGATCTGAAAGGTCGACTCAATGTTTGTTTATTTTCTTAAAGTGGCTGTGGGTATAGGTGAAGTTGAGGCATAAAATCAATAGGATGAGCTTAGTCAGCACAAATTACAAGTGTAAAGTTACGAGGCTTTGATAGAATATTTATAAAATGGGCAGTTTAACTTAAGAAGTAAGCATACTGTTGTCACCAGCTGTAACACATAAACCAGAGAATCGCTTTGGTTAGGAGTTATTAGGCAAGTCGGAGAGCAGTTAATTCCCAAAAGTGTCTGTCTATCCAAGCGCTTTCAGTATTCTAGCCCTGTACGTCAAACAGCACTGCACAAGTCAGCGGGTAGGTCTGCTGCACCCAGGCCGGTGCACGGGGGAGAAGTCCCTTGGGAGCCTGTGATTTCATGCACATTTGCCACAAAGTACCTTCTGAAAATGCTGACGCTTCGAATGAGCAGGGGTGTGCGTGTGTGTGCTCGTGGTGCAAGGGAGCTCTAGTAATGCTGCTTCGGCAAAGAATAGAAGAAATGTTTCCTCGACCTTTTTATTGCCTCCTTGCTTTCTGAGTAGGGAAGCTTTAAAGTAGATTGAAGCAGGCTGCTGCTGCACATCCAGCGCAGTGCCAGGCACTGCACAGACTCGACGGCCCTGCTCTGAGAAGCCTGCAACCGTGACTCGCGGCAGCTGCAACAAACCCCGCGGTGTCGGCACGGGGAGTGAGATTTCACAGAATTGAAAGGTGTGATGCTGAAATCCTGTTGATACTGATGGCAGCTCAGCTTCCCCCTTAGCTGACTTGAACGGAGGTCTGGATGGGGATGCAGGCAAAGAAAACCAGTCTGGAAATGATCTGATCCGTCATGTACGTCCAAAAAACAGGGAAAGGGAACGTGGGGCTTTTGTCGGGCAGTTTTGTTGGCTCAGAGGTGGAGAGTGATGAGCTCTAAAAAGCTGTCCCTGTAGGTCCTGTATTTCTGGGTTGGGGTCCTAGTGACACTGGCTGCTCAGAGCCAACACTCTGTCTCGGTAACTGGTCACTTAGCTATGCTGTAAGGCTCTATTTCTTCAATTTTCTGCCTCTTTCGTATTTCAAAACTGCCTCAGAGATTTATCTTTGTGACCGTCTGTTGTCTCTCCACAGTTTTGGCATATCTTCTTGCCTTGATCTTTCTTCATCCCTCCCAAATCTTGCATTGGCAAGCTTTGTCTAGGATAAAAAAAGTACAATATGGAGGTGACGATTAAAGGTGTCAACGCTTGTCAAATGCAGACCGCGCTTGGGGAGAAGGCCTTTTCCCTGCCGAAGTGCTAAAATGCAGATAAACTGTGTCCAGCAATGCAAATGTGTTTACTTTGTTAAAATGCCACAATCCAGCGATTTGTTTAGGGTCTGTAGTTTCTGAAGTTTGACTGGTGCTGTATCAGGTTTAGGAAGCTGCAGTTACAAGTGGTAATTGTGTTTCTGGTTGCGCTCTATCCCCCCACCCCGAGTCCTGTACCGCCTTCGTTGCAGTTTCATATAACTCCCGTGTACCCCCACGGTGAGCAAGGTTCCCGCCACCAACCCGTGTTACATCCCACGCAGCCATGCTGCAGAACAGCACCGCAGCGCGTCTTCCCACCATGCGGCTTTCCAAATTTGTTTTTATGAAGTGGCTTCCTTCTCCCATCCGTGCCCTCTCCTCAATTTAGGGTTTGTGGCAGCTTGTTTCATCGTGTGGCACTCCTTGCAGCCTGATGGGCGGCGTTTCTGTTTCTTAAACCGAAGAAATACTTGTTACAGAAAAGTTGAGGTGAAGCAGGAGAATAGCTGGGCTTGACACAGTGCAGGGAGCCCTCCGACCTGGGGGGACTCTGATTCCTCCCCTCAACGTCTGCACATGGATTAGCCTGTGCAAAGAGTAAAAATGCTTCACGAACAGGTCCTCCTCTCTCAAATATAAATGCACGCGCAGGTTCCGCCTCTCGAGGAGCTTTTGGGAGCGGGGCGGGAGGGAGCAGGTGGGTGACGGCCAGGTGTAGGAGCCCGGGGCGGTGGGGCAGGCTGCGGAGTGCCCGCGTTCCCTCCAGGCTGCTGGGGATCGACGCCCAAAGGAAAAGTGAGCTCACCGAGCTGGCGCTGGGAGAACTTTTGAGGATATCGAGGTAATAATCCATATATTGAACCTACTAAAATACATTTTGAAAAACATAAGCAATTAAAATAATTTAGCCTGAAGAATGCCCCTAACTCTTTTTGTTTGCTGCCCTCCGACACTAGCATGCTGGGTTGTATTTGTGTCTGTTCTTTACTGCCCGATTTCTTCCAGCACACAACTCAAATTCAGCTTAAAAAATAAGTTGGAACTGAGCATGTTGGATCTGAAAAATTTGTTACTCAAAAACCCTCTCTCTCACACGTTATTTCATGTCTTAAATGGGACAGGGAGAAATGGAAGCTGTGCTGGATTTAAAGGAAAAAAAAGAAATAATTTTTAAAAAGCTTAGCTCTTAAGCATGTGAATTTTTATGGTTTTGTTGTGACTTTTTTCCCTCTCAGTTATTTTGAGGATATTTCTGAGATAATAGTGCAGAAATTCTCTTTTAGATATAAATCTTCAGAAGGAAAACTCTGAATAAGAGAACTGCAAAAAAATGCTACTTTATTAGGCAACTCCCCAGACAGTTTGACAGCGCTACTGCAAACATGTTTTTTTTTGAAATGGCAACTACTAAGCTTCTTGTCAGAATGACCTGAACAAGTTGACTTCATACTTTGTAATAAGGAAATATTAAAAGACTCTAGGAGAGCTGGTCAAAATGCTGTTTTGCTCAAAACTTTTTTAATTCAAGGGCTCTCCCCAAACAACTTGTATAGAAAGCTTTTCCTCTTTCTTTGAAACTTTGAATTCTTCCTTTTTTTTTTTTTTTTTTCAGAGGTGTGTGTGTAAATGAGAATATTACAGGCTAATGGGGTAGAACAACAAATACTCCATCAGCAAATGTGGTTTAATGAAAGCTGTTTCAGAATCCCCTGTGTTTGGGGTATAGGCAGACTTTTTAGGAGAAGATTTCAGAGGGGGTTCTGTGAGCTTGTCTTCCAGCTCTGGCTTCAGGACTGCAAGTAAATACATTCAGTTAGTTAAACAGTTGTGCTCAGTGCACAAAAAATGCTCTCCTCCATTAAATTAATCTTTCTGGCCAATGTCTACCAGGCAAAGCATTTTTTCAGGTTCAGTCAGCAGAAGAGCCTGCGGGTGGGTCTTGCATTTCTCTTCTGGAGGCAGCATTTCACAGCCCAGGAGCCCGTAGCTCACAAGCCAGCCGTGGGCTGGTGTTGGCCTGTCGTGCATTACCTGCATCCCCTCTCCTCTGCTGGGTTTGGTGGGTTCTCCCAGGAGGGGATGGCTGGTTAAGACAGTGGCTGAGATTTGAGCCTAGGGGATTAAGCCAGGCTTGGGAGAGCTGCCTGTAGTAACGCAAGTGCTGCTGGTAGGTTATAGCTGTTTCGGGGGTGGAGCAAAAGTTTGTGCCGGTGCAATTAAGCATGAAATAGGTAAATTCTGTGTATAATTACCCAACGTAGAGTCTAGCGTGAGGACGTGACCCGTGGAAATCGCAGCGCGTCGGTGGCTGCCAGCAAATTCCCGGGAGGTATCCCTGGCACCCACGCCGGCATGGGGGGGGGAGTCACGTCCCCTGCCTCCTCCCGCCCTGCTCCCAAAAGCAGAGCCACAGTCTGGGAAGAAACTTCTGCAAACGGAGAACCGAAAAAACAAAATTTGTTCAGAGGCTTAGAGGAAGGTGATGGCAGAGAAGGGAACAAAATCCACGTTCCCCGTGTTCGCTTCAAGAACCCACCTGAAAGACAGCTTGCTTTTAAAGATATGTTTCTTGGGTTGTTTTGGGTTTTTTCATAGAAACAAACCAGAAGTCTGAGGAAGTAAAAACTGGGATGCACATGGAGGGGGGAATAAGAGGATTAAAACCAGTGCAGATAAGAAGAAAGTTGGTGGCAGCGCTGGCTGTGGCTGTATTTCATACCCAGCCTTTCAATTAAGGACCAAACAACCCTACTGAAGTTTCTAAGTAAAAGCAAGGAGGGGCTTAAAAAAATGAGCTTAAAAACTTTTTGTCCAAAAGCAGACTCTGTTTTTTTCCCATTTTCCCTCCCTGCCATCGCAGCAGCACCCGTTATCTCCCCGCTCTTTTTCCTGTTTGCTGTCTTCCCGCAGAGGGGGCAGGCTGCTTGACTTCAGCATCATTATTTGCCATCCCCACTTTTGTCTCTGTCCCTCTCTCAGAAATTCAGCCCAAACTGGTTATCAGTTAGATAACCAGCAGGACGTGCTCCCTCTCCCAGGAAGCTGCCATCGATTCGTGGCTCTTGCACATGACGGTCTGGGGACAGCCGACCAGGGTTTCTCGGCCATCTCCCCTGCGCACTGGCGTGGTGGGGCTTCTGTCGTTTAACATGGGGCTGGGAGGACCTTGCTCTGCTGCTTCTTAAAGCAGCTATTTGGGATGGCATCTTGGCAGCAATGGGATCCGTCTTCCTCTTCCAGCCATGGTGGGCACCTGCCGTGGCCTCAGCGATGTCCGTGCCCTGCGCCTCAGCAGCCTCCGGTGGGAAGAGTGGTTTGCAGAGGAGGTGCTGGCTGGTTTAAAGCTGGAGCCTTTAAACTTCTGGGCATCCTGGAGTACCTGCTACTTTAACGCGCACCCAGGCTGTGCTTGCTGGAGCACAGCTCTCAGCTTCCCATCTGTGTTTCTTGAGCAGCGTGCCCCAGTGGCATCGCCTCCCCGGGTTACCTGGGTCATCGGTGTCGTTTTCTTTTTCCTTCACAGCTCTGTAGCCGCGGCCTATACACGGTGGCCGCAGCTGGTGGCTGTGCATCCCCCAGCACCACAGCCAAACCTAAAACTCAGTTTGTTGCAGTCATGCAGGTCGTCACTTTGCAGGGATCAAGATTTAAGGAACTGGTGAGATTTGTTGTCAGGTCCATGGTCACTGAAAAAGCCTGAGTGAGGAGAACCTGTGCCTCTGCTTGGGCATGGAGAGCTGCCTGCGCGGGTTACGCGGTGGGCTGCGCAGGATGAAAAGCTGGCCAAAAGCCTTCGCGTGCCTCTTTTGGGCTAAATGGTGTCTCTTAAATTTCGGTGAATAGTGCAAAAAAGTAGCAAGCTTTCAAGCAAAAGTATCAAGTAGCGAGGGAGCCCTCTGCAAATGAACAAAAAAGTCCCTGGAAGGGAAAATGAGCAGTAATTACGGTAAAACATACTTTTTCATCACAGTAATGGTTTGACGCTGAAAGGCAGGGTTGCAGCATCGTATAAAAGTGACTTCTCTGCTGCTGTTTCTCCATAGTGGCGAGTGTTTTGGAGAGCTTTGTAATGCTACACACGTTGCTTGCTTGGTTTCTGGAGGCTGGCATTCATTTCCAGATACTTGGGGATAGGCAGAAGTTGAATTAGCTGCCCTGCCAACATGGCAGCACATACCCCTATTTACAGTGACTGCTCCAGCTCTCTGTATCTTGCCGCTGTTTCCTCAGTGTTGCTTTATGAGCATCCCTCCGGTTATCAGAGTGGACACCAGAGCCACAAAGAATTAGTCCTGATTTAAGAAAGCAGGCTGTGCAGAGGAAGCAGTAAATTTGCTGGGGATGGCAGGAGAATGGAGGGGGTGGAACCCCCAAAACCTTGGATTAACACAGAAAAGACTTCTGTCTTAATACTACTAAAAAAATATAAGCTTTTACATCCTGGTAAAGAGCTTGCTACGTTTGGCTCTAGTTCAGCCTCAGTATGGTTAGTGTGTGTTAAGAAACAGTCAAAGTAAAAACGAGGCTGTTTCCCAGCCTTGAAATGACAGGGACATAAGCTCTGTGTCCACAGGGAGGGAGGGCAGATCCCTTTGCTGTTGTCTTTGAGTCGGGGTTTTAATGACTACAGGGTAAAAAGGAGTGTTAGAACAGCAGAAGAAAAGTGATACAGCTAAGAGGAAATTATTTTTATTGCTAATACATGGGTGCTCATAATGTTTAATTCTTTACAGCTTATAATGTTTAATTCTTTACAGCTTATGCTTTATTTGCACATTCTTCCTTCCTCACCACTCTGCACGCTGTAGTGGCAGCTACCATATTTCAAAATTACTGCTATTAAAAGCTCCTATTCAGTGGTTTTAGAATGAATAAAAATATTTGTCAGAGTAGCAGTGGTGCTCAGACTGGTCAGCGTACGGACACAGAGTGGTTCAGCTGCTGCGCCCTCTCGGGCTCTCGCCTTTTACATCCTCCTTATTCCCCCTCCTTTCCATTGATAAGTTTTAAAAGTTTCCTGGAAATACTTTTTCAGGACAGTGTAAATGTACGTTTAATCAAAGTTCAGGACAGTCTTTCTCGATAGAGATTTAATTTTGTTTTCACCAGCGAAGCCAGATGAGGAGAGAGGAGGAGCGTGGGAGCGTTTGATGGCCCTGAAAACAATTTTGTGGCAAGAGTAGTTTTAAGGCAGCATACTAGTTGTCTGTATGACTGGAGGAGAGGGGATCTTAGAGGAAGCTTTGTGGTATTTTACACTTTTAGATCATTTTTTATCTTTTTAGATAAAAATGGGGATTTAGTGTTCGTTTGCCATGTACCATGTGTCTGGTTTAGGGTAAGTGAACTGCTGCTGTCAGTTTACTACAAGGAGCTGCAGAGGGGAGGCGACAGCCTGGGCATCTGCATTATTTTGCCTTGCATCAGGTGCTAAAAGTCACTAAACGTACCGTGAGTCACAGTATTTTTTCCCAATTTGACTTGCTTGCCCAATCGTATTTTTACTTCAGCCTTTAGGCTTGAAAAAGCATGTGCATAATCAGTTCATTTTGTGTGGTCTAGGCTATAAAAATGCCCCCTCTGTTCTTTCCATATGAAAAACGTGTTTTTAATTTCGGGGAACTTATATAATTTTCTGTGCTTTCTTTTGTATCTCAGATTAAAAACAAATGCTCCCTTCCCCTAACTTTGCATGTTCCAATTACGGAGTTGTGAAAATAAGTCATCCTTCAGCTTTTGTTACTTTAAAACAGCTATCGGTGATGTCAGAGTCAATACTAAAAGCATTAAGAATGCTGGCAGAATGTAATGCAGCTGCAATCCAACATGATGTTGGAAATGGGGTTGAGAGCATAAAGGCTTTCCATATTCCCAGGGCGCACAACTGCTCGCGGCCTTGGCTTTGATCTCTTCAAAGGCTGCTGCCTCCTCCTAGATGGAGAGACTTGGCTGCCACTCGCTCGCATTGAAAAAAGGCAGAGGTCTCTATTCAGGCAGAAATCAATCACTGTGCAGAAACAATTATGTGTAATTCAACCATCATGAAAACAGGGCGAGATTATGGGTTTGTTACCTGAGTGACTGCGTGGAGATGGGGAGCAGTGGACGCGGGAGTCCTGCTGACATGCCACATCTTGATGACAATTATAGACACATGAATGATGTGGCGGGCGGGGGCAGCGAGATGACAAATGCTGGTCACGCTGTCCAGCAGAGCAGAAAATGAGGTTACAATTGGGAGATAATGTTTGCATATGTAACCATATTTCAGCAAGCTGGGCAACTTCAGGGAATAGCAGAGACGGGCGATCGTAAACAAAGTCGGTGTGTGCCGTGGCTATCGGCTTTCTATGCCACAGAAATGCGTATGTGCAGTGAGAAACCTGGGTGCTGCGTCCTGAAGAACTGCTTGTTTAAAACAGCCTAGCAGCATTTTTTTCGGGGGGAGGGAAGGATTGCCTGGGAAAAGGAGAAATCTCCCGAGTTCAGCCCTCACAAGGTAGAGGAAGCAAACAAAAATCCTTCTCCGTCCCTCCATATCTCGGGACAGGGTGGTATTAACATGGCAGTGAGGGATTGCTGTTTACGAGCAGCATTGACGAGCACGTCTCGCGTCTCCTGCCTTCCCCTCCCAGCGGGATTTAGGCTAGCCTCGTGGTAGCGCATCTCTGAGTGAGAGCGGTTTTAGATTTGCATGGTAACATTTTGGCTGCAGTAGGCTGTCGGTAGTGTGACGTGATGCTCAAAATATCTTCTGATGTATAATGGCCTCCTTTAATTAGGAACTTTTTCTTTTCTTCCCCTGAGTGGTGAGCAATAGCTGACTGTCTTTAAATAGAGAACTGGCATGTGTAGCGTCTGCCATGAGAATATTTATTTTAAAGTATTATTGCCTATAAAGTCTTAAAATAGTTTTCCTCCCAAAAAGGCAAAATAAAACACAGATGACTGATTATAAAATGGTATCCCCGCTCACTTTGGTACACAGGACGAGCTTTACCTTTTATACTGCTCAGGCTTAGACATCAGAGGCACAAGAAGCTGCTTTGAGTTACAGATCTTCAAACAATAAGTCAAAACAAAAAATCAATCCCTCCAGTCCCTGGGTGCAGTTAGCTAAAGATAAAAGAGAAAAATAAAGTTATGCTAAAGCAGATAGAGGAAGGGAACAGATATGCCAAGGAAACACAGAGGACAAGTGCAGAGTTGAAGTGGGCCTAGTGTGAGCCAACATCAATGAATTTTTATCTTATCAAAAAGTTTTAGGGTTGCCAATTCTTTTCAAACTGGATCCACTCTGCTCCAGGGCTGCCTGAAGCGTTGTCTTCAGTAAAAGTTGCTTCTCCCCACCCTCCGCACACCTCTCTCTCACTCCTAAATGTAATCACACACAGGGATGAGGCTGCACCTCGCTCAAGGTACGAAACTTCACTGCAGACTTCAACAGTAAATTAAAGACTCTGATAATCCCTTGTTATTACAAATATGAACTGAGATTTCTTTTTAAGTATTTGCTGAAAGATGCATGATCTCAAAAAAAGTAAAACCATTTCCTTCTGGTGATATTTCCTTGCCTCCCTCTGCCTCCCAATAAATTTAAATTGCAAAGGAATTTTTAAAATAGATTTAAAAAAAAAATTAATGGAATTTTTTAGCCCTTTTTCATAGCTGATTCATGAAATTTTTAATGCCAGTTAACTGTCTTGATTGAATCAAGTACATGGCTTAAGCCTTAACCTGCAAAGAAGAGAGCATCGTGCCCCAAAGTTGTGATACGCAAGCTAAACCCCTCTGTGTCCCTCTTCAGGATTGACATCTCGGGGTGCAGTCAAACCAAAAAAGCCGCCTTTGGAAAGAGGTCTGTTGGCTTTGAGCTTCTTGTGTTTCTGTTGCATCTTTAAAGATGTTTATAATAAGGGCCAGTGCGCATGTTCGAGTCCCATCGGGAGGAGCTCAAGGCGGCTGTCGGCATCCCTGGCTCAGGAGGGCTGGTGCTGGTACCTGCCCACGGGCACGTGAGAGGCAGATAGGAGCGGGTAATGCTTCACGTAATAGCTATTCCAACAGCAGAAAACACATTTATCCAACCAAAAGTGATTAACAGACACGGATCGTACGTTGTGTGCAAAAATACCTGGAATGCACTAACATTCGAAGGATTTGGGAACGTCTAGTTGACGCATGACTTCCGCCCAGTAGCTGATGTCTCAGGGCCTGTTTCCCATCTGCAGTGCAGCGTAATATCCATTTCATAGATGGGGCAACAGAGCAGAAGAGGAAGAATAAAGGATTCGGGATATGCAGATGCAAGTAAGCTGAGGCAAGGGTATTGATGTTAGGTCTTGCCCTTCACCAAGAATTTGAGGAGGCAATTTCAGGCAGCTGCCTGGTAACCTGGGGCTGGCTCTTCTCACTTCAGGCTGCTGAACTGCTGCCTTCGCTGCTTTGAGAAAAACATAAATCACGCTTTTCTGTGTAAACAATTGCATGAGCTGCTACAGAGGTGTTTACAGGATTACAAACTGAACGAGAAAAGGGTTAGTGAGCATAGAGATTACTACGAGATATGATATGGAAGATGTGGCCCACAATGTGAAAAAATGGTGTCTTCAGTCTCTCATTTCGATAAGGTGGAAGTTATTGTAGGTAACTCTACTCAGAAGAAACGTTCAGACAGTTACTGCCTTTAAAAAAAACATAAAAATCTGCAGCTTGATAATTATTCCCATTCATCTCTGGGTAGATTGCATCTTAAAGATAATTTTTTTTAATTGCTTTAATAGTTCTCCTTACAGTTGTCTTCTTTGAAGTGAAGAGCAGCATGGCATGATACCTCTCTCTCATCAGGAGCGGCTGCACGAGGGGCTGAGCTGAAGCTGGAGGCTGCCCAGCTACAGCTGGGTGGTGCGGAGCCGCTTTCATCCTTTACCAGTTCTGGTTTCTTCCAGTCTCAGCTGAAGGTGAAGTCTTGTTAGCCGTAACTGTCAGTCTTTCAAAAGAAGTATTTTATGTTTTGCGGAGGCAAAAACAGGTCCAGGGTTTGGTACTCAAAATGCTGGGTATGGGACATCGTGCTTACTGACCGGTGTGATTTTGCAAAAGTCAGTGGGACGAAGACCAGTAGTCCTTGGGACAGCTGACACAGAGCAAAGATTACTGCAAAATAATAAACCCTGCCCAGACAACGGGGGCATGCAGGGCATGTGGTGCGCTGTGATCTTTTCTGTCCCCTCCCTGAAGGATGCTAAGCACAAGCTCCAAAATGTGCTGGTTTGAATCAGGATGAACTAGGAGACTTACAGGGCTTAAACAACCCAGTCTGAAATGGAAAGTGCCTTAACGGAACTTACAGAGTACTTTGCTTTTTTGTGTTTGTTTGAAGTGTGTGTTGAATGGAAACAAAGGATGGAACAGAGGGGAATGGGAGCTGCAGCGCGCTGCCTGTCCTCTCTGCCCCTCCTGCCCTAGGAAAGCAAGCCTGCACCTAGCCACTTTGGGAAGCATCAGCCGTCTCCCTTCCCCATTTCAAATACGATGATTAAAGTATTGGAGATAAATGTGTTGACTGGGCCTGGTTCCTCTCGGCATGGGGCTTTTCTTTCTTTGTCTTTTTTGATCTGGCCTAGCTGAGCATCCCAGCAATAGCAGCTAATTGATTTAGCCTGTGTCAACTCACTGCAGTACAGAGACTCAGTTATTTCAGCTCTCCCAGTACAGCGTGCAGGGAATAAAAACAGCAGCCAAACGCTGCATCAGGCTGGGATGGAGCAGGGGCTAAATGCAGAGCGAGGGCATGGTGCGGAGGTGCGTGGCAAGGAGCCGGTGCTCTGACCTGTGGCCTCTGGGGAGCCTCCGGGAAGCCGGAGCTTGCGGGATGGCAGGGCAGGCGCGACTTCTCAAAGCTGGCCTACTTAGCCTCGAAAGTAAACACCAATTTGTGGTCTCTTAGTAGGGAGGGAGCAATCCAATAACGCCGGGGTAACTTTCTTGCCAGCAATGCTCGTCGTTCAGGGCAGCATTTAACTTCATCTAATTGGGACGCTTAGGTTTTGACAGTCGGCTTGCAAAAGTGGCAGACAACCTAAAGATGTCAAATGATTTGTTAGATGCCTGTGATACATAGCCCGTGCCTCTCTGGGAAAGATAACCCCGGCTGGGTCCTCCTGCGAGTGGCACAGGCTCTGGGGGCTGCTCATTGCCATGAGCAGGTACTTCTGGCCGAGAGCGGGGCAGAGCCCTGCTGTGATGGGAGGTGGGAGCATCGGCAGCGTGCGGGGAAAACTGCAGAAATGTGGAGTCGGTTGCAGGCGGGGGAGTGAGGAGTGGCCACCCTGATCTCCCGGCGGGCACGTTTCTGCCCTGAGGTCGCTCTGGCAGCCAAGAGCCCTCCACGGACGCGCCGGCTCAAAGGTCTGCCCTGTTCAACTTCTGTCCCGGTGGAGCCGAGCCTTAAATAACAGGCAGATGTTTGCAGAGCATGTATTATGGAAATCAGACCAGTCATAACTTGACTGCTCTAAAATAATGCGCGCCTCTTTAGAAGAGTGGCGGCTTAGGTTTTTTTGGCTGGAGGCAGAGACAAATTTGTGTGCGCAAGGCAGTGGCCTGTGTGGGGCGGCTGGGGGCCAAGCCGTGCCATTCCCACCCCTCAAGACACTCGGGCCATCCTGGGGCGGCCCCAGCCCCGGCGGCACATCCCCTGCTCCGGCGGAGGGTTTCACTTCTTCTCGCTCCTCCTGGCTTCCCTCCTGCCCAAGAGAGCGGCGGGCGTCGCGGCAATGAGGAGGTTGCCGTCGCGGCAATGAGGAGGTTGCTGGTGTGGGCGCGCAGCTGCTGATTTGCATGTCTGCCTACGTCGGGCAACTTTCATGTCGCTCCGCTTTCCTCCCCGGGGCCGCCAGTGCGCGGCCGCCTCCCGCAAGCTCCTTCCCACACCCCGGCGGGCGCTACCCGGCGTGCACGCGACGCAATGCCTGCCGCCGGTGCCCCAAATCAGTGGGTCCGGCTCGGCGGGGTGGCTCAGCAGCACACAGCGGGTTGGAAACTGTGGCTGCCTTGCAGGGTTTTGCTTTTCCTCGTTCTGGAGGGTGGTTGCGGGGAGCACTGCTTCATCGTTAGCGCTTGCACAGGGTTGCCCGCAAGAGTAATTCAATTTTAAAAATAAGCCTTAGTCTCATTATTGGAAACTTACTTTATTTTTTACATTTCCTGCCTTTCTAACTTTCCGTCCATTCACGTCGCCCTCTCTTCCAGAGGAGGTGTCGCTGCGGCAGGAGGAAGGCTGTCTCCTGCTCTCCCATGGCAGCCTCATCAGCTGGACCTGGAGAAGTATTGAATTAGCTTTATTATGCAGCTGATTTGAAGTCATTACTGGTGTAAGCCGATGCAGTTCCATTATTGTTGATGGGATTGGGGCTCTTCATGTCACAGGTGAATTGGACTCAATTAACCAAAGCCATGGTCTTAATTAGAAGCTCGGCTTTCAGTGGCTCCTCCCGGGTGCCGGAGGTGGGACGCCCCCCACCTTGCCTCGCTGCCCCGCGAGTCAACGGGGGAAGGTGCCATTTCGTCCTGTGCAGCATCCATGGGGACCACGTGGCATCCTCTCTTCCTCATGCTGCGCATCCCCTCGGCTTTGCTCTGGGGGAGAGGAAACCCAGCACGAGCCGTGGAAAGTGCAAAACCACCCCTGTGGGCTTGCCAGTGGGGAGCCTGGTGCCTGTGTCGCGTTGGCTGCAGATCTGCCCTATAGTCTAAGCAGTCCAGCCAGTAGACACGTGTTTTGCTGTTTACTTGGGAGATGRTKAGTCAAGGGTTTTGACAGATGCTTGGCTTGACAAGATGAGCAGGAGATTTTGTGTTTTCACTAGCTGACAAATTTTCAGTGGCCCTTATTAAGTATTACTTGCTACAGCTATGCCGGGCTCTCCTGAGTGCCTTCATTGGATGAAGCAACACGTCCGTAAGTGCTTTATGAAGGACATGATGCCCGTTATCCCACTTACACAGGCAGAAAAACCGGGGTACAGGGAAGGAAGCATACACTCATGGGACTGGCCAGCAGCGCAGCTCCCAGGGAGGGCCAGGCTCCTGCCTCCCGCTCGGCTGCTCTGGAGCTGGGGCCACTACCCAGCGGGCTTGCAAATGGTCCCCTGCAGCCTGCTTTCGCTTTTCCATAAGAAAATGCGTCTCTCCCAAGGCAYGCTTATGCTGGGCGCCTATATGTTGGACCATCCCAAGGGCATGCCCGTCTGCCTCGCCCCTGCTGCTGGAGGGGACAACGGCCTTTCCGAAAGCGTGCACCCTCCCGCTAAACATAGCATCAGTGCGGGCTCTATTTTTAGCTTGCATTTTAAGTGTGCTTTTCAGCAGGAGCCCTGCAGGATTTCGGCAGCAGACCCCGCAGCTGGGCTTCCCGGGGGTTCGTGTCCTTTCCCGGCAAGGAAGGATGTGCCGGGGATGGAGACCTCACGTGGTGCTCGCCGGCGGCCCCGCACACCGCGTGCTCGCCCGGCCGGCTGCTGCAAAACAGGCAGCGTAGCAGCTGATTGCTGCTGATAATTAAGACCTTCTTCCTCTGGCTGGCCACTGCGTTTTTTGTTCTTTCTCTCCCCTCCAAAAGCTGGTAAGATCGTAGCTGCTTGGAGACCTCTACCCCCTGCTCAGATGTGGCCGTGGTTGGCCAGTGTGCTCCAGAGTTAAGAGGGACTAAGCCGTAAGTGTGGGTGAAGGTTGGTTTAAACTGCAACCTCAAGTAAATCCTTTCAGACCACTTCCCCCATTCAAGATAGGATATGTTACCATTGCCGTTGCACCCCGTTTTGCATCTAGCTGTGGACTGGCACTCCGTCTAGGTGGCAGGGAGGGGTGAGAAGACGAAGACTTGGGCAGCAGCGGAAGGCTCAGCGCGCCAAGGTTTAGGCTTGTTGCATGGGACCAAACTGTTTTGAGCTGTTGCTGTAGGTGCTTACCCACCCGGTTGTACCACAGGCAGCAGCTTTACTTGGGCCAAGCTGGAGTTTGCACCCGCCTAGCAGGCGGGGGGGACCATCCCTCCCGCTCCACGGCTGTTTGGGAAGGACTGCTCTTTCTGGTAGCCATCAGGAAGGACTCTGCCGTTCCCTAACGAGTGTCTGGGTGCAAGATAATGATGGGAGACCCATCATTAGCAAGATAATGATGGGAGACCCATGCTTAGCGCCTCTGAGTTTGTGATCTGCAAAATATACTTGTAGCTGCACATGCTGGCAGTACCGTCCTGCATGTGGCCTGTGCCCAGGGGAGGCAGGGGAGAGAAAGGTGCTGCTATTTTTGTTCCAACAGTGGTTTATGATAGTTGTTTCATTGCCTAGATAGCTTACGGTGGGTGGCATTCACATCAGAAGCTACCCCACACCCGAAAAACAGAAAACAAACAAAAGCTGAGATAAGCGGTACTTTAAGGAAGATCAAAAACTTGTCTGTGTGTTTATTCTTCTTGGGGGAACCTACAGTCCTACTGACAGATCAAATGCAGGTTTATGAATGTATACACAGGGGTCTCAGTGGGCCCTGTTGTTCCCCTCTAGAAGTAGCAAATGAGCAGTGTTATTGAGAGGATGTGACAGGTTTGGTATGACTCACCCCGTCAACACACAAAAAAAGTATTCTCTGAAGAGGTTATTTTGGTCCCGATGTAGATGGTCAAACATTGCCTCACAGTGTTGCTGGGACAGTGCAATATATGGTGGGAGACAGTAAAATAGCTGATTTTCAGGTGGTAATCACGCAAAACACATCTTGTTATTTTATCTCCCTAACAAACTTGCAGCAGCGCGCGTCGTTACTTTCTAAGCCCGCTTTATTCTCATTTCAGCTTGGCTTTACTGGAGCAACCCTGGCTTGTGCTCAATGTACTACGTACCTATCTGTGTATATTTCCAGCTCCATTACCCAGATGGGTCGAAACCTGGTGGCTGAATAAGAAGTGTAACGTTGTTGAGCTGCGTTTTCTTGCTGAAGGTTTATGTGCATCTTCATTTCACTTGCATAACTCGCATACATAGGGGCTACTCTCTGCTGCTATTGCTATGCAAGAAGTCAGCCTCTAAACTTAGCTCTGTTCCGAGCCACCTTCCCCCGAAGATGCACAGCACTTCTCACCGTCATTGCTGACAGGTGGGTTTTATTCGATTCACATCAAAGATCTTCTTTCAGCTCTTCAGTGCCCGTGTTTCTTTGGGTTTTACCCTCCGCGTCCCTCGCATGGTGGCCCTTCTGCCGCAGCGGTGCAGGCGGCGGGGCCAGTGGGTGCCTGGCACGGGTGGCTGTGGGAGCTGCCACTGGTGTTTCGGAGGGCACAGAGCTGACTCTCCTCCGATCTAAGCAAAATCCTGTGCCAGCTGGGTAATGGGGAGAGATTAATGACTGCCTTGGAAGCCAGTTTTCCAGCATACTGGCCGGAGGGCAAGCATCATGATAGTTGTAGCAGCTGGTTTGGAGAGGAGGGAAATGAGGGGAAGATAAAATTGCACGCCCAGAATGCCAGGGTAGCCTGTGTCCATGCTTTGATGTCTTCTCCCTCCACACCCTCCTGTGGGTTAAAAATGAAACTAGACTGCATTTATAATGGGTGTGTGAATATCTGTATTTAGCTCCAGCGAGCAAGCTCCTGGACTGGATCCTCGTATGTGGAGAGATGCAGTTCAGCCAAATGCAGGAATGGGTATTTTCTGAGCCCTCATTGTGGGGATGGACAGACACACACAGACACACACACACGTCGTCTCATCAATTCAGGCATCGCAGCCTAACACATTCTGACACACATGTGCATGCTGGGTTATGAAAGGGGATGAAGGGAGATTAAACGTCCTTTTATTCCTCCTTAATGGTCCTGAAGGATGTAGGTCAGAGTGTGGGTTCCCCCTGCCCCCCATGGCCACCGCTTTGGGGTTAGGGCTGCAGAGAAACGGCCCTGTTCGGGTCTGTGGCAAGGACACGGGCACCATGCAATAAGGAAACGTAGCTGCGGACCAGCCTTGAAATCTCTAAAATCGATTTGCGCAACCGGAGAAGCGGGGGTGAGCATCCTCCCCGCGATGCCCATCGGAGGGGGCAGGAGCCGTCCTCACACCCTCGGGAAGGCCAGGGCGAAAGACAAGGGTCCTCCAAAGTGGCAGGCGGGGTGCGTGCGTGAAGGCAGGTAGCTCAGAGGAATTCAGTCTCCCTCCTGTTACTGTGCAACACTTCTGCATCCACTTCTGCACGGCGCGCTTTAATCAGCAGCCCTCCCCCCTTGGCCCCCGGGCCTCGAAATTCCACAAAACCCAATTAACAGAGATGAGAGAGCTCTAGCATGTATACATATGAAATTTCAGAAGGCTGAAAAAGAGACTCTTAATACCATAAAGCCTGCCCTAAAGTAAAATTTGCATCTGAAATCTACATAGTTAACCCCCGTGAGGAAGACAGCATAGCTGAGCACAACTTTTTTTCCCCCCAGAGGGGTAACTTATTCAGGTCTGCTCAGTTTGGCATCAGCCTGCTTGCAGCTGAGGAGTGCTGCAGAGCGAGCCCGGCACCTCCTGTACAGCCCGCAGAGAGCACCGAGGAATTGTAGCTCCGATTTTAGCAACCGTACTGCAGTGGCCCGAACAAAACAAAACAACCCTGGCCTGAGAAGATAATGTGAACTTCTCTAGGTTAGCAACCAAATGCAGGCTGGGTGGATGTGGTGCTTGTGTACACTCATTAAAGGAAGTATTCAGGACTGATCTAATTATCACTTACAGATTCAGCACATTCAACCCAGGGCTCCAGGTGTTTCACGCTTTACTAACCTGGTACTACATTGGCTTGTTTATATTGCCCATCATGAACTGCCCTGAGAAAGACACACACACACACACCCCCTTTAAAATAATTACAAACAAACAAAAAACCCTCAGCAAATCCAGTCCTTTCTGTATGGGTTCGCTGTCCAGAGGGGAACTGGGGATAAAGCTTTATTCCCCTTCTTTGCTTTTATCTATCTCTTTTGCTATCTTGTTTGTGTGAGATACAAAATTTCTCCTCCTATTATCCTACTTACAGCTTAATCGTGTACTAATTGGAGACCATACTTCTGTTGCTCTGCTCTTTTCTGAGTCTCTGTACAAGCATCTTCTGTAAGAGTGATACGCAAGTACCCTCTTCAACTAAGAGAAATTAAACAAGAGCTGAAAACTCTCACCTGAATGCTTTACCTGATTCCCTTAGTTGACAGTGAYGGGTTTGGCTTTAAAGGGGCTGCTATCTGGGGAGGGTGGCGGTGGGGACTGGGCAGTGTGCTGGGAACGCAGGTAAGTATTTCCCTGCAAAAACACGAGGCCTCAAAGCTGCTTTTTTTATTACCTCCGGATTCTGCAAAGGGCTGGTTATCTCACGCTGCGAGCCAGCATGATCAAAGCCCCGGGAAAGGTCAGGCATTCCTCCAGGAGTGACACTCGGCTGCCAGCAGCACTCCTCCAGCCCACGGCTCCCACAGCCCAGGCTGCAGCACCACACTGAAATCCTTTATCTCGTTAACGAGTGAACCTACAGATTAGCCAGCCTGGCATTAGCTTGATGTTGAGAGCATGTAACACCTGGCCTGGGTTTTCTGAAGAGGAAAGGTGGTTTTTTTTTAAAAAAAAAATAATTTTGTGAGGGAGGCAGCATTTCCTTCCTCTGAGTTAGTGTGAGAGCGCTTGATGCTGAGAAAAGCTGTGCTCCGTCTCTGTGCTATACTGAAGGAGCTGCTTTCCTAATGTTCTCAGCTCCTAGTTTTGTGCAAGTGATACAAATGGTGAGTTCCAAAATATTGGGCATATGAGAAATTATCCACAGTATCTTCCTGTGAGAGGATATTGTTTTCTCACTGTTTTGATAGACAGGCATTTAATTACTCATTTTGAGCTGGTTATCCCCCATGAGCAGCTTGTGCGTGGACAGGGAGGTTTGGGGAGGATGGGCGGAAGGAAGAGATGTTCGAGATGAGCAAATCCCGTCTCCGCTTCCACGCATTAGATGCTGTATTTTTGCATCTGTGCTAGTTTGGTGGCGTGAGGGGCTTCACCCCTTGTATTGGGGTGATGTGGGTTCCCCCCGTGGCTCACGGTCCCGTTTCTGGCTGTGGCTGGGGGCTGACTGTCCTGAGCCCGGTTGGTTGGCGTGGTGGTTTTGCCAGCTTTGTCTTCAGGCACAGGCGCTGAAACTACATGAAAGGCAGGGGGGACTTCTGCCTGCATTTCACGGTGTGATAGCGTCTTGGCTATGACCCAGCACCTTTGAGATGGTGGAAGCATGTTAACAGCCTGAAATTTGGGGTAATTTTTATTTTTAAATGAGGTTAAGGTATCCTTATCCTAGGTATAGGATAGGAGTGAGAGACCTACACATGCTTTCTCTCCAGCAGCATACAATATTATACAACAAGGGCACTTACTGCTATGAAAGGGGAAAATTAATTTTTTTTTTTTTTTAGAACAAAGCACTTGATTCCTTGTTCAAAGGTCTGAAATAGATGCCCCTGAATCTATCTCCCAGCTTGTTTCTTGAATAAAGGGGCAGTAAAAATTTACCTCATCTGCAAATAAATGTGGCAAACCGTGCAACCGGCTGTGGACAAGTGGCCTCTCGAGCCAACTGAAAATGTGTCTGCATGTAGCATCCGCCGGGCCTGCAGCCGGAGCGCCTGTATCTGCCTCCCAACCTCCAGATGATCCTCAGATCCCAGAGTCAGGCTAAAAAGCATGCTCCCTCTGCAGGGGAGAGGGGAGGGTCTGGTCCTGACCTCCGAAATACCATGCTGGGAATGGGGAGGGAGCCTGCCAGTTCTGCTGGGAGCTGGGGAAAGAGAGACAGAGGGGGAAAAAAAAAAAAATTTAAAAATTAAATTTTTCTCCRGTATGTGGTTGCAGACCTCGACTATGTTCCTGGCTGGTGGTGGCAGCTGGAGGGGTTGCTGGGTGGGAATGTCGCTGGCTGAGTTTGCCCAGCCCACCCCAGGTGCTGCAGCGGTTTTGGGGTTTACTGCCCCATGGCAGCGCGCTTGCAAAGGGCAGGTCTCGTGTAGATACCTCGTGTGTCCACCCCAAAACAGAAAGCAGTTGGCGTTGCGTTTGGACATCTCTGGCGCTCCCGACCGTTCGCACTGCCAGCAGTGGAGGAGGGAGAGGGGCTGAATGCTTCCCCAAGCTCTCCTGGAATGAGCTAATTTTTTGCCTGATAAATTGTTTAGCGGTGTTTTGCAGAGTCTAACGTAGCTGTATTTCTCCCAAGCGCAGCCTTTATTGCAATGAAAAGTACTGAGGAGGGATGTGGTTATGATAAGAAATTGTCCACCTCTTCCCCTGCCACACTTCGGGGGGGGGAGGTAATTGCACAGGGGAGTGCTAATTGCATGAAAAATTAAACTGTGGGTAATGATGGGGCGATGGCAAACTTCGGAAGTGCCTCTTTAATGAAATTGAGCATAACTCTCATATAATGTTTGTTGAGTTTAGTAGGATTGAAATGTAATTGCGGGGCGACCCATTGCTACTAGCCGGGCTCTGTGTGCAGCCATAAGCCCATCTGGAAGGGTGATTTACTGGAGGCTTGGGCAATCTGGCAATTTAGGCTCTTTTTTACGATGTTTAGACTTCTACCCATGTTATAAACTGCAGCCCAGGGTTTTTATGAGAATGTAGGTGCCTGCTGCACAAAACTTAAGTTGTGGGCAAGGTGTGTTTTTTTCCTTTTAAGAGTGATTTTAGAATTTTAAAGGGCAGCTCTTGAATTAAAAAAAAAAATCAAGTCTAGCAGCAGGCAGAAATATCCTACGCAGGATTTAAAAGGCATCACGTGTGTTGTGCATACCAGAAACCTTTTTTTAAGCCCTGTGGCCAACAAGGGGAAGGAGCTTAATAGTAGCAGACCAAATCGAGTGGGGTGGGAAGGGGGAGCAGGTGAGCCCCATGTTTCTCCCTGTCTGCCCCCATCTCGTGGGCTGCCCAAGATGGGACCACCCCAGCCACTTGGAGAGCCTTCGGGTCAGCGTCCAGGATGGGCAAGGCCTGAAAACTGAGGGAAATGCCTGTTTTTGGGGAGCCCGAGGGTGCTGTGCAGTGCAGTAAAACGAGCCGAGCGGGGCCAAGGGGGTCCAGGCAGCTTCCCGGGGGCGAGCACAGGGTGCTGGGGCAGAGGCGAGGGTGGGCGCTGAACGATGCTGGAACAAAGCCGTAGGAGAGCCAATGCCACCGACACTGGGAAAGATGCATTTTGGGTCCCGAGGACTCCCTGGGTCACGAGGGTGCGTGTTGGCAGGGGTGGGCAGCTCTCGGAGGCTGATCTAGCCCCAAAGCCGGTGTAGGAGCATCCCTCCAGGGCTCCTTCGTTGGTTCCTCTGCAGCTGGAGGCAAGGCTTGCCGCGGGGTTGCCGTGTCTGCTTTTTGGGGAGGGGGAAAACAAATCTTTCTTAAGCTGCCCTGGGAGACAGCAGGCATGAAGATGGGGTGCACCATCTTTTCTGGGTACCCCTTTTCCCTTCCTTTTTTTGCTTCTCCTGCAAACAGGCTGGCAGCTTGCACGGGCCCATTCTAATTAGAGTACTCCCCTGACCTGAGTCATCTCCCACCCGCAGCCCATGGCTGGGAGGCGTCGGTCCCTTTTTTGTATCTTCTGAGATGCCGATTGGCAAATGGGACTAAAAATACCGAGCGTTTAAATTATGCATCAGTAGCTCAGCGTCCAGTGATGTTTTGCGGTAGGTTTATTGGTCCTGTTTACGCCAAGGGTCCAGATGAAACAGTTGGCATCGATGGTTTGGGCCAAATAAAGTGTTTGCAGCCCTGCTCCTTTGAGCCCATGCCTTGTTCGAGTCATTCTTTGCTCATCCTTAGCTGTGTGCTGTGATTTTTATATTTTTAGCTACACGTAAATGTAATTTTAGGGCATGTTTTTGTGTCTCATTGACGTGACGAACCCTCGTGGGACTGATCTATAAAATTAAGTTAGTAGCTTTTCAACACTTCTGTTTGTACTGAAATCATCTTGCACAATGTGGTAGAGAAATAATTCCTGTTGTGACCTTCTACTGATGGTTCAAATAACCTGTCTAAGAGACATCCTGTTTCTGGAGGGCCCTATTGCTTTAATTCCTGTTAAAATTGGTTTTGCCTTCTGTGGAACAGTGCTGCAGAAATTAAGTACTTGCAAATGCGTTTTACCTCCAGATAAATGTTGCAGTTTGCATTTTCAATCCTAGTGAAGCTTTAGCAGACTGTTACTTTTGGCCTAATCATTTGTACGTTTTTATGGTTTTTTTCTTTTTTTTTTTTTTTTTTTTTTTTTGTTTACCTAAACCTCTGCCTGTATTACCAAGTGTTAAAGTTCATAAATTTGGTGCTTTTTTTTTCATGTGTTTAAATATGAATATTTTATTTTAAGCCTTTGGACCATCTTGCCCACATCCAATGATGGATGTCTAATGAGATGACTTTTTACCTCCACTAAATGGTTATATTGTTTGCACTGATGTATGCTAAGACTTGATGCATTAAATCTTTGGTCATTAGCAGATGCCATTAGCAGAAAAGTCCAAATCACTTAGAGCTGGGACTTAAGACTTTTCATTAAAACCTGAATTTGCATGTTATTGGATAAATCTGTTAATACAGTTTAGCTGGACTTGGAGAAGTTTCATGAAAACTTTTTCCAGTGCGTATGCAGGGTCAGCACTGCCTGGGAGCCTCAAATTTGGAGAAACTGGCCCTTCTGGTGCTTTCTTCATACCCCGTCCTACACCAAGCGACCCCTGCATCGATCCCACCCGGTCCTGCCTGCCCCTGCCGTCCCTAACGCCATGCACGCAGCCCCAGCTGTCGGCGTTGGGCTTCAAGCTGGGCATGGGTCTGCTCCAGTCCTGCCGGGGAATCCCCCTGAAGCGGCTAAAATCCCAGCGGTGGGGGCTGCCCCCGGCAAAGCATGGGCAGCCCTTCCCGCCACCTTGGCGGCGATTTCCCTGTGGGAGCCTTTTGGCAGCGATGGCATGGTGGGGAGCGGGGCTTCCCAGGAGCAAGGACCAGCCAAGGAGTCATCAATGTGGTCAAATTCATCTCTCCTCCTTCTTCACGGCCGATTCTATCTGCCCCCCTACCGTTTTTTTAGAAGGCGGATGAGGCAGGAGCACTTCCAAAAACTTCAGTCACATTGGGTAGCGTGGCCAGCACAGCTTCATCTCTGTTTTGCTAAAAGTAAGCAGTTGCTGCCTGGTCAACCTCTAAGTTGCAAATTCAGGCATGGTAAACAGAGGTTTTGGACGCATAAAGGTGTGGCAGGTTGCTTGCACAGGCATCAGAGCCCTTGTCATTACCTTCTATGAGGCAGAGCTCAGATGTCTTCCCGATGCATGTCATGCTCTCGCATTTTCTTAATCAAGAACATTTCTATTCAGTGCATCTTAAAAACTGCTGCTTAAAGAGAAGTTGACCCATTTCTCAGTCTTCTGGGCCTCTGATGGTCTTTGTTATGGCTTGTGGTGTTGAATAGGCTGTAACGTAGACTTAATGTAAATATATTTAGTGGAGGTCTTATTTCACACACTTTTGATCTATTGCCTGTGTGATGCCGAAAGGCATCTTCCTGTCACCAGGGTGCAGGACGGGGTTTTTTCTCGGTTTCCCCCAGGAGCTTCGGTCCGTATCCTGTGGGACGTGAGGAGGCCAATGAGGAAAAGTCGTCCCATCCTGTGACGCACATTGTCTGCCAGAACAGGAACGCCAGGCTTCAGAGGCTGCCATCGGACTGCCTGCTTTCACACAAAACTTGTATGTTTATGTAGTAGATGGTGTTTCACTTGCCTGAGCAGTTTCCATACTTGATTTAAGTGGGTACTTGAGGGTGCAGAGGAGTCCCCGGTTTGAATATTGGACCAGAGTGCATCCCTTTGCCCGGGAGAGGCACATTACCTTGTGGGTCTGAGTACACCGGAGAAGGTGCCGGTGCTGTTGTGAGCAGGGATGCTGACAGCCTCGAGGCAAGCAAACCAAGCTCGTGTCTTTGTCTTAACTCAGCAGACGGCTCTGGTGACAGAAACCAGAGAAGCGTTGTGCCATCTTCAGCTCTTCCCTGGGGACAAGAGGTGACACCGGGATGGGCTCCAGCATCTTTCCTCGCCGCCCAAAACCCCTGGGGCTCCCTGGCACATAATGCCCCTACTGATCCCCCCGCCGGCAAGCGGCCAGGCTGCGGGCACCGGTTCCTCTGATGTCCCGCTTCCTCTGCTGGTTTAGGGCAGCGGTCCTTATTGTCAAAGCAATTAGTAAGCTAGACCCCTGCAACTCAGCGGCTTGAGCTTGGGGTTGGTAAACATTGCAGTGCCTGTGTTCCCCTTGGCCAAAAGAGAAGAGAAGGGGCTCTGGGCAGGTCAGGAAACAACGGGGGAAAATGCCTTTTCAGCTGATGGGACCGGCTTGTGTGTGACAAGGATGTATGAGGCAGGAGCAGGGATGCTGCGTGGGGTAAAGACTGGGGAGCTGCGGCCCATGGGATGTGCTGCCATTCAGAGAGTTAAGTATTTCCAATACTGGCAGTCCCATTTGCCAGGTTTTGGGACTACTTAGTGACCCCTGGGGGCGAGTGTGATTGATGCTGAGGGTTGCCACTTCTTGAGTGCGAGCTTCTAGGTGCATGTATTTACATCAGGAAAAAGATGAACCGTTCAGGATGGGCAAAGTTAAAAGGACCATCATGTGGGAACCGGAGCTTGAAACGAGCACTGGCTGGCAAATTGCAGAATGTTTACTGGCAATTAATGGCTGTCGGAGAGGACCCGGTGCTGAGTTTGGAGAACGAAATAAAACGCTGCAAAACATTTTAACAGGGAAACCCTTCCCTGCAAGCATGTGGCTTTGCTGGCGATTTAATGCCCTACCAGTTGTTAGTACATATTTCTAAAACTAATGGGCTGTGCAACACCAAGTGTAATCTGTGTATATGTGAACTTGCAGTATGTAAATAGAAATGGGCTTGTCCTCCCGATCGGAGCCTTGCAAGACCTGCCTGGCTCCCCGCATGGTTCACCAGCACTCCAGGTCTCCCRACAGCCTTCCTGAGCAGGCAAAAACAAACAAATTAAGAAGTCACGGGAGAGAAGAAAACAGAGATAGCAGGGGATTTCTAATCAAGCTATTCTAATACTGGGTGTGCTTTAATCACTTACTTAATGGCAGTGCTTAATGAACACTTGAAATAAAGCATGTTTCTGTCAGAGATTCAACACCCGTGTTTTTAAAGCTGTCTTGAGGGAACTCAAATGTTTATTACAACTTTTCAGCAAAAACCCATCACAGTTGTGCTATATTAATTTCCAAGATTGAAGGGGGGGGGGGAAGTTGGAAAAAGACAAGAATGTAGACAAGCCATTAGCGTGGTGGTTTCTCACTAACGTTGCAATTAACCTGAATCCGGTTACTGATTGTAATCCGTCTAGATAGATGCTTATCCCAGGCTTTGTCAAATCGCATTTACTCTTTTCTTTGCAATGCTCCCCTGGCTGTTGTACTGAAGTTTTTATTGCATGCCGACCCTTCGGGATCAGGCAGAGCAGTTTGCTCCTACTCCTCTTGCCTCTCCTCTTAGTGATACTCGTGCTTCGGGTGCTGATCTTTGTGCCCGCAGACCACGGCACAGCACCGTTGGCGGTGAAGCTGCCTTTCCCATGCATTGCAGCCACAGCCAGTTGCTGCTGGGCTTCCCAAAAAGGAAGGTGGTCTGGGCAGCTGGAAAAGGGGCACAAACTTTTCCTGCTCCTGAATAATCACGGGAAGCTGTAGCAAGGATCCTGGGTGCCTCCTTCGCCCACTGATGCACTGGCAGCTTCTTCGTTCCATCTCCCAGGGGTCTCCTGGGCTGCTGCGGCTCTGCGGTCGCCTGATGCAACATGTCCTAAGGAGGAGGGGAAGCCTTCAATGACTGATTTGAAGTGACTTGCTTGTTCTCCCCTTCCCTGGCTCCTAGCRCTAAACACAATTTAATTACCCAGTGAAGCGCTGAAGTACAGGACATGAGGAAAAAGGGGACCAGGAGGATTTTTTCTGACCTCAGCTAGCCATCAGTTTACCCCCTGAAACGTGCGATTTTGATTCTAGTTTTGTTCTGACTAAGTGTTAGCAATTGTAAAGCCGTAAAGCTTCACATCGAAGTGGATGCGGTGTTTGACTTTGCCTCCTTACCGTGGCAAGTCCCTGGGGTGTCACCCCTGCTGTTTGTAAGCATGAAAGGTCAGTGAGATAAATGGCCTCCCATTGCCAAGTTGTGAAGCAGGGTAAAAAGACTACGCCTCTTTTATTTGGCTTTCATAAATCACAATATTCCTAAACCCCTGTTTCCTGTGAGCGGGGTGTTCCTGTGGGTATGCTTTCCTCTCCCTGCTCCTTTTGGCTTCAGGTGAGGCTAAAAGTCGGGTTACAAATCCACAAACGCCTCCCCCCCCCCCATCTGCTATGTAATTTTCCCAATTGCACTGTCTAACRATTGGAGGAGTTTTTGAAAATTAAGCATAAAATGATCTCTGCTGTCAAGAGCCTAGAAGGAGGTTGGCTTTGGACATAAAACTATTTGCTCTAAATAAATGTTTCGGGGATGGGGGTAGTAACCTGAGCTCTCTATATATCAGGCTTGCTGCATCTCTGCAAAGTTGTCTGTGGAAAGGGATTGTATGATAGCTCCCAAGGAGGTGGCAAATTGTAATTGCAGTTGTTGCTGGTCTTCTATTGGTAACTAGTTCTGGCCAAAACACTTTACTGTTACCTCCTCTCCTTCCACCTCTGGTCCCCCTGTGCTAAAGTTTGTCCATGATGAACCATGGGCCTGGTTTTGACATGGCTCCAAAAGTACGTTCTTCGTCTTGCATTTTTATTGCAACAGCTGGTTGGCAAAGGCATAAATGCAGAGTTAGTTTAGCCATTAAAATGCTATCGCTATTTTGAGAGGACAACTGAAACTGCTGTCTTCTGGGTTTGCTAAAACCTTCTGCCTAAGGATGATTTCAGGGCTCTAGAAACTAGAAGTTAAGTAGGCTAAAAAATGGACAGTTTTTTCATGTCTCTTCAGGTCAAGGTATCCTCAAATCCTCCAACAAGTCATTGGTCCTTTTATTTTGCTGCACTGCTGTGGCAATAGTGGAAGGGTTGGGTTTTTTTGGAGGAGCTGTCTGTTGTTGTGTTTTCCCCCTGAATTTAACGTTAAAAACTTGAAGCCATGTGTTTTCAAAATGACCCTCTCGGGAACAAAAGGGAATGCATGCATTTCTCCTTAAGATTTTGTTTGGGTTTTCTTATTGGCTTATTTTAGTCTGAATTGAGAAGACCATCTGCTAGTGCCTGTACCCAACACACAACTTGTTGACAGGAGAGGAAAAGTAGTCAGGCTGGAGCCTTTTTTTGGCTTTCTAGAAGCAGCTTCACGTTTAAAGAAAAGAGGAAAAACAAAATAAAAAACCAACCCCGCACCTCTTTGGGTGCGGACCCAGGGACGCTTGGGTATTGTGTGCACGGGCGTGCTTGCGCGCGGTTCCCTGCGAACCTCCCTGCCCGTCTGCGACCTCCTTTGTAGATGTGCGTCCTTTGAAGGGTCGTTAATTTAATATCTTTCTCTGTGCAGCAGCTGGAACAAATGGTCCCCCCGGCTCCAGCGGGAGCTCTCAGCCGCCCGCCTTGCCTGGTGCTGACCTACAGGCATTTTTGCCGTGGCCGTCTTGGGCTTTTTATAGTTTTCGCACACTTGTTGCGTATAGGATACCTTACAGGTGCRGGCCTTTGCTGAAGCGTTAGCTAGCTGTTTGGGGAGGGCTTGGGTTTTGKTTTTTTTCTGGTAATCTTGCTTTTCAAAAGTCAGGAAAAACATCCTGGATTCAGACTGAATCCGAGATGCAACATTTCACCATCGACTCACCGGAGATTAATCTGAACTGTCTCAAAGTGGACTCCTTGGATGAGAGGACAGTGCTCGTTTAAAATGGTGAGTAACRCTGCCGTGTTCGTGTGCTGGTAGAGGAACTCCTCCACTGGCACTGGGTGCTGCATGTGCCACAGGAGCCGCTTCCCACGGGTGTCTTCCCCCGATTCTTGCCCTGCCCAAAATGCCTGAGTATGGTTCAAGCCTGACGCTTGCAGACTGTGATTGCTGTGTGCAAGAGAAACATTTACTCTTGTACTGACTTTGGCAGTTGTTCCTGTGTTACTTTCATGCAGCAATAGTTTTAAACTGGTGTTTGGTGCACGGCGAAGCTCCTGCTGGGGTAATGCCTACTGCTGGGTCAGAGTCCTTGTCCCTGCGAGCTCTTACCCTTTGCCCACTAATGTTTCATTGGGGATTTTGTTCTTTTTTTTCAGGTCGGTCATAAAACTGAATAGCTGCTTCATCTGTGCAGTAACTGGTCAAATAATTCAGCTCCTGCTGTTTCTAATAGATGTATTTTCTCCCAGCCCTGCCTGTTTAGCCTGTTGGTGTCCCTTCAGGGGACCGTCCCCTGCCTGCGCTGCCTCACCTCAGCCTGAGCACGTGCTCGGGAGAAATAAAAGATACGGGCTGTGAAGGCCAAGCTGATGAGCAAATGTCCAAGCAGCAGAAGTGCCCTGGGGAAGGCCRGGGAGAGTTCCTTGGGGTGCAAGGCCAGTTCCCAAAGGATGCTGCCACAGGCTCTGCTGTGGGAATGTGCTGTGGGACCGGAGCCCTCATGGGCCAGTGGCTTCCGAGAAGGAGGCCACCAAGGTTTAGCCACTCAGGAGCGAGTTTCCCTTTGAGCTGGGTCCTGTGGGGCAAAGCTGGGTGTCCCTAGGCCAAGAGTCTTGGGTGATGCCTTCGACATTAACCTTTAACATTCRTAACGGGTTATGACACCCGCGTGACAAGGTGCCTTAAAGCCTTACACCTTTGTAAGCCACAGGTCCTCATTTTTAGTTATTTATTTATTTTTTCCAAATTGCAGATCTTGAGCTAGGCTGTGCATTCAATTTCCTTTACTTTCCAGGGCGTGTGAAGAAGCTTAGGCCCMGAGTTTAATGAAGGTGACAAAACTGATGTGGTGTGGAAGTACACCACATAGACTGCATTGGAGCTGTGTTAGGAACCGTTTCAATGAACATCCAACTTGTTCAGATTGTCTTGGAAATGAGAGTTGCATTCTCATCTGCTTTATTGTGTTTCTAGAAGCTGCTTAGGTACCAACTTGCACCAAAATACTACATTTTGGTGGGTGGATGAAGTATAATTTCTCTACTGAAATATTGAAGAACCTCATGTAGGACAATGGGTAGTTAGGTAATTGTCTCATCAAAGGCATGTGGACTGATCGGGTTTTGCAGGAGAAGATTTTTAAGGTTGTATTGAGGAGAAAAGGTCTTCCGTGAACCGTGCCTTTATTAGATGTAAATGTCACCGTGTGCCAGGGAGGGCCGTGGTGGTTGCTAGCTTGGTTGAGCTTAGCTGGCTGAGCAAAGCGTGGGGAAGCGAGTTCCCCCTGCACAGAGATCACGTTGATCCAGATCGGCGGTCCCTGGGTTCAGGTCTGTCTCAATCGCTCAAGTGTGTCTGCAGGTGTCTTCGGAGGATTTGGGAAGGTGAATGTAGTAGGGATGGCATGTTTGGGGGGGGAAGAGGAAGCCTATGGGCAAAGACACTGGGCTGCAGTAGGAGGGGTCTAATCAGCACTGTCTTGTGGCACGTCTGGGGGCCCCGCTGGATTTAGGTGGCCAGAGCTCCCTCCGTCCTCCCAAAGYGGTGTGGGGCAGGCAGGCTGGAGAGCTTTTTATTATTGTTATTAGTTGTTATTACTATTTTTTTTTCAGTTTCTGGCTCTGCAAGACCCCCAAATGCTCTTAATGGTGATACGGCCCGTTTATATGTTAATTTTAAGCCCACTGACAAGCAGTTTGCTTTTCTCCTGACTTCTCACAGTTCCTTCACCCATTGAAAGCTGCTGCTGTAGGCTTAGGGGATAAGGTGCCGAGAATTAGAAAATAAAATAAAATCTGCAGGATGCTGGAGAGCGAGGGGGCACGGGGATTGGCTTGCTCAAAGTACAAATGGGTGATTTCTGAAAATAAGTAACCCTGATACCAGGGGCGTGCATGACAATTACATCCAGTATAATACAAAATGTTAATTACTAAATTTTGAGAAATTAATGCTGATTAGCAGCTGCATGTGTGTGACCTAAATACATCTATTGCTTGATCTTTATTCATAATATACAGTTTATTGTTGATAAAGTAATTGCTGAATGGTGGGCTGGCCCACAAGTCTCATAGCTAAAGACTGAGGCCTGGTTTGTAAAGCGTCTGAAATTTGTTGGCATCTGTTTTTTGTTGAATTTATACAGACAGAGAAGAAGAATAGCAGTCTGAGCTATCCCCTTTACAACTCAACTCATATATATTATTGAGAATTCATATTGCTTTTATTATTTGGTCACAAAAATGGACCTAATGCTTGTTGGCTTTAAAACACCTACTGGCGCTGCTTTCTCTCTCCATCTTGCAAAATATAAGACAAGGCCGAAGCTTAAATTAAAATCCTCAGGTTCTTATCTCTTTCCCACAGGAAAGCAAATCTGTGTTGAAAACCGTAAAATTAAGAGGAGAGCAAGGATAGCATAATTTAGCAAAAATTCATGGCACCAGATTCTGAGCAATATGACTGGAGGGATAGGTCAGACATTAAGAAGATACTGCCTGCTAATGCAAGTTCCTTAAGGTGGTGCTCTGGAAAGAAGGCAGGCAGAAAATGCTGCACTGGTTCCCATTTGCTCCCTTTCCTCTGCTCCTACCAGCCTTAACAATAAATTGAGTTGTCCATTTAATAACCCTTCTGCTTCTAGAAGTCCAGGGAAATCCTGGGTTTGTACTTGGAGCATTGTCCTAACATCTGTTTGTGCCGGGATTTCAATAGTGAGCTCAAAGAAAATTAATTTCATTGGGCTTTTAAATTATTTTTTTCTTTTCTTAATTCCTAGTATTTGACAGGCTGTCAGCRTTTCTTTCTGAAGGACTATTGCTTTGGTTTGCCTTTTTTTTTTCTTTTTTTTAATTTTAATAAAAACCTGTTTGGGACAATTATTTTTGCTAAGGGGCAGGGTACAGGGTGGCAGGATACAAATGAATAGTGCCTGTTAACATGCTGRCATCATCCCTACGTCTCATCCCACCATGGGAAGAGCAACTTGTGTTTCAAGCAGCGTTAATACAGCAGCATTTCGTTGGGTCAGACAAGTCCCGTTGTCTTGCAGCCTTGATCCAAGAGCGTAATTTTGGGCAGCGTCCCTCCATCACACCAAGTGCCCCCTTCCCCTGCGCCTCTGTGGGGAGGGTCGACAGGAAGCGTGCGTCTTGGCCTGCGTGGACATCACATTAYGGCACCCATTTTGGGACCCTCTCGGGCGTTTGTAACACTGCTGACTTCTTGGTGTGATGTGGCGAGAGGTCTCCTAGCCGTCCCCGGGCCGTCAGCGGGTCTCCTCCCTAACTGACCCCTCTAAGAGGCCACTGCCAACCACTTATATATGAAGTTAGGCTTTTAAGGGTGGCTTTTCAGTTACCTGCTACTCAGACCAGGAGATTTCAGGTGGAATTTGTAAAATCGCCAGGGAAAAAGCCCGCCGTAACCTCTGGCAAGGCTGGGGGCTTGTCCCTGCCTGCTGTGCCATGCTGTGGTTGTGCAGGAGAGCGATGGACAGGAGGAGTGAAGTCGATGATTCTTGTGTTGCTCTTGAGGCTGGAGATGTGGCAAACCTGCACTTTAAACCTTTTTTTTTTTTTTTTTTTTTTTTAATTTTTTTTAGTTTTTTTTTTTTTTTTTTTTTTTTTTAAATGCTGATCCAGTAACCAAATGGTTTCTTCAGCGCTGCTGCTGGCTCTGCCATCCTTCGGTTGCAGCCCGTGGTGTGCAGTGCCTGCCTGCCCAGTGCTCCTCCTGCCCTGCGGCTCTCCGGCCACCGCTTCCCCCGGCCCTATCTCCATGTCTCCCRTTTGGGAGATCCTTTCCTCCTGGCCCCACCCATTTCCCTGCGCTTCCTCAACTCCCGCATCCCTCCTCAGGCGCCGGTGGTTCGAGGATGCCGATTCTGGCAGCAAACCCAGTTGCCATCCACCAGCCCCAGTGTTGTCCCCCCTCCCTTCAGTAATACAAATATGTAAAAATTACATTTTGGAATTGCTTTTGTTTTTTGATACAGAAGCCCCACCTCGCTAACATTATTTAATTTAATTTTTTTTCTTCTCTTGCAGTCAAACAAGGTGCCAGTGGTACAGCCTTCTCATGCGGTTCACCCCCTCACCCCTCTTATCACCTACAGCGATGAGCACTTTTCCCCGGGGTCGCACCCATCTCACATCCCCTCTGACGTCAGCWCCAAACAAGGTGAGCCCATCCTGACCTGGCAGGGATGCAGAGCAGTCCCAGTGCCCCCTGTGCTGCTGATACGGCTTTATTATTGATATTTTAGAGGGAGCGTTCCAGGCATGCATGCCCGCTTTCAGAGATGGTAATTCTGCTGATGTTTAACTTGGCCATTTAAATCTTCGTTCTCTTTCTAATGTGATAATTCAGGCTTGCTTTACTCATCAAAATCTTTTAAAATCTCAGTAAGCGGCAGCCAGTCCTCACCACCCCCTGTTGTGCCCGAGGCTTGCAGCATGCAGATGTGTAAATGGCAATCATTCCTCACCTTCCCGAAAATGGGGGAAGAGTACTTCAGTAGTGGTGTTATTGAAACCTTTTCTTTCTCCCTTTTAMTCAAAACTGTGTTTTATGTCCTTGTATTCTGGCTGTCCAAATTYGTCCATACGTCAGTTGGCATGACTGAAGCGTAGCCCATAAAATACAGTTTCTAGCCTGCGCAGGTTAAGGCTTTGCAAACATGACATTTTTCTAACCTTCTGATGCCCACTGCCTTCTGCAGAAAGCGTCATTTTAGATGCCAGAGTCACGGGTGTCAGTTTKCTCTGTGCCCCTAAGACTCCTTAAAACAAACAAAAAAGCTCACCAGATCCTTGTCTGGGAGTGTCAGACCAGCCCCACTCCGGGTCGGTCTGTGGGCCCCCAGGGAAGCGACGACAACCTCCGAGATGCCGAGCCCAGCCTGCACCCAGAGCTCCGGCCCAGCGCCCCGGCAAACCCTCCCCAGGAAGCCCCGGGGTGTGTTTGCTTGCACTGGGATGCAGGCGCTGGGGGGGATGTGATGGTTGTGGGGGAGTGCAAGGGGAGGACTGATCCTGGACGGCGTGGGTGTGAGCCAGGGTTTGGGTAAGCAGCCTGAGGAGGAGAAACCTGCTCAGGGGAACTGGTGGCAAGGAGGGAAGGAGAGGGAGCAGAGGGCTTTCGAAGGCGTTCGCTGTAGTTGGGACATCAGTGCGTGGGTGTGAAGTCTGTCAGTGCCGGGGATGGGGCTGGAGGGTGTCTCACCCTGCCTCTTTCTGCACACACGTGTCCTACCACGTGGTGGGACACCTAGTTGACAAGTTCATGAAGCTCTGCTTTACCTGGGCACACGTCCACATGCACAGTTGTCCCGTTTATCTGGAGAGGTGTCTRGTCACCATCGTTCAGGGAGAGAGACTTTTTTTAGTTCTGACTTTCCCTGAATGCCTATTTTTTATTTTGGCCTTGCTCTGCAGATAATAACATGGGTTACATCCAGAAAATACCATGGCCTTGTGGCTCTGTGTGATTTTTGCTGTTTGTTGGTTAGTTGGTTGTTTGGGTTTTTTTTAGGGAGTGGGGATGCAAAAAGCACTCTGCCTGGAGAGCCTGTCCTGTAAATGTATATATAATATCTTTTTCAGAGTTGGAAGAAGCAAATGGAGACCTCCCGTCCTCATTTGTCTTCCTCCTTTGCATCAGTGCCCAGGAGAAGGATATTCGTGCTTGTTCCTTGAAATCCCACGGGTGCCACATGTGTTAGAGTACGGGATTTCCACCTCTTGCCCAAGCTGGCTGTGATGGCTGGGGCACACCCTGCTGCTGCAGTTCATGAGCTCAAGAGTTTTTCACTTACTGTGCGATGGATTTGCCCTCCTGCACCCCAATTCTTTGCCCTTACCCCTGGTTTATTTTTGTACTCCTCTCCTGCGGACTCAAGCTGAACATCTGGTTTGTTGTTTCTGTTGCCTGTCCTCCCTTGTGCCTCATCTCGCCCTCTCCGCTGTCCGGCCCTGGTGCATCCCACCGCTCATGCCCCCATCCTGCAGCACAAGCCCAGAGAGGGGCTCTGCCGAGGGGCGGCCAGGGGTGTCTCTGGCRCAGAGCTCATGCCCCTCCGGTGTTGCTGGATGGGCTCTCTATCCCTTTGCACAGTGTCTGGTGGAGATGGGGATGGATAATGCAGGCTGGAGACTTCTGGTTTTGGCTGTGACGGTCTCCTTGATGTGTGTGGTCTTTCCATGCTCCCCATTTCGGCGCCGCTGGCATGTGGGAGCAGCCCCAGTGAAGTGGCCCATGCAGTTGCTGTGAAGAGAGGATTTTTTTCCCTCAGGTCCTCTGCCAAACGCCTCCGACCATTGTTTCTGTCCTCGCCTCCCACTGTGGGTCTGGAGCGAGGCGCTGCCCCAGTGCCCCAGCCCAGATGCCGGGGTGCCCTCCTCCCACCGAAATCCCCCGGCRGGGAGGCGATGGGGGGGCCCACAGCAGCTTGCCCGCAGTGCTGCCTCTCGCACCCCAGGCACATCGGGATGGACATGCAGCCACCGCCTTGCTAAAGGCGGACACTTCTTTCTTCCTTTTTATTTTATTTTATTTTTTTCTTAACCCTCCCGTGAGCACAAGCTTGCTTTAGAGAGCGCTGGCCATGCGGTARCTGCGTGTGTTCTGCTGGGCGTTAGGTAGCTGACAGCCCCCCGTAAGGGGCCACAAGTTTTGGACTGGAGTGGCGATAACCACTGTGCGTTAGTACAGAAAGAGCAGCATCGTCTCCGTGGGTCAGAAATGCGGATTTTGGGGAAGGAGCGGCCCAGGTCCTTGCGCAGAACTTGGTCTGGCAGGGGCAGGGTCGTGTTGTCACTCTCAGGAGCACCAGCTGTCACCAGAGATGAGAGAGATGAGAGGCTGGGCATGTTTTTCACCTTTTTTTTTTTTTTTTTTTTTTTTTAAAGTGCTCTAAGGGAGCATTCCCTCTCACATAAAAACCCTGGGATATATAAAGTGTTCCCTCTCCTGTCAGTCACCAGCTGTTTTACACCTTTGAAAAGACAACTGGCCAAAAACATGGTCCTCAGGTTGTGGTCCCAAGTCTGAGAATTTAGCTTTTTTGAGACAGTAACACCACCAGTGTTGTTTTCCATCCTTTCCTGTGCACAATCCGGAAAGATATTCTTCAGATTTTAGAATTAAATTCAGAAGATTTAAATACAAACTAGAAGGGGGAAATAAATCAGTGGCATCAATCTATAAACCAAGTCTCAAGGTAGTACACACTCAGTCTTGGACCTTTGGAGTGTCGCCACATAAATATTTAATGCCCTTTTAAAGCAGCTGATTTAACATGTGAAGTAGACTTAACAATTCCTTCTGCTTCAGCCCCCTCTTCCCCAAACACATTTAAATAAACCAATGTCTTTGTGGCCTCTGCAACTGTAATTCCATGTCTCCTGGGGGCACGAGGTTTAGGTGAAGAATGGAGACCGCGGACCCTTTTGGGACGAGGATTAGCTTTAATCTTGAGGTGATTCTTGCAGTTGTAGGACTCTGTGTTCTGGGGAATGTGAGCTGATGGATCATTTCTGATGGGACTCTTATTTTTCCATGAAATACTACCAATGCAAAACAGATTGACCTTGGAGCCCACAGGAGTCAACTTGATGAAGAGCTTAGTTGGAGCTGGAGTGACAATTGGAAGCCAAATGAATCATATCAAGTGTGACCATTACAGGCCTGAAAATGATTCTTAATTAACCACTGATCCTCTGTGGTAGCAAGTTCCCAAAATCTGTGAATCCATAAGGGAACCTGCGAAAACGTACAAGTAGCAATTTACCTAATCTAATAGCTCTGCTCTGCTGCCTCTTTGACAACGCTTTATTTTCCTCTTGTTTCATGCTGTGTTAGAAGAGGTCCTCAGGATCCGATCAGGTTTGGTGAAACCATTGAGAGGACAGTATTGCCTAACGCAATTTACAGGAGAACTAAACTTGCACAGGCCCATACGTTTATTCCCTCCTTCCACTTGGTTTTTTCCAGTATTTCTCTTTGAATTGCAAATCACGTGCAAGTTACTTACTATTTTAAAGGTGGCATGGGTAGCCTTTTGCTTTTAACACTAACCAAGAACGTGGTTATTTCTTATCTAGAGCACTAATTCCATCGTAGCGGTGGGCGTGTTAGCTGTGAAATGTAGCTCACATGTAGTATTTTGAGGGGAAAGTCATTCGTTCTTCTGTGCTCTTTAACAGGCATGTCCAGGCATCCTCCAGCTCCTGATCTCCCTACCTTCTATCCCTTGTCTCCAGGGGGGGTTGGACAGATAACACCACCTCTTGGCTGGTAAGATCTTTTAGCTTCTTTTCAGACAAAGGTGCATGTTCACACCATTCGCTGTTGTTGAATCAATCGCAGCATTTACAAAATAAGAATGTCGCTGCAGTAAGAAATTACTACGTTATTTTAGTTGAAAAGATCAAAAAATGTCGATTTTTGAAGTGAATCTGGTTTTTGAACACGTACAGAAATTGAAGTGTGTAGATTTCACTTTGAAGTCTATATATTTCTTATGGCTCAGACTTGTGGCTCTTGGCATTTGGAAAGATAGCAGAAAACAGTTCTCAAGGAATTAAATGTAAATTTTTAATAAACAAAATTGCAATTACCAAGGGGAGGGGGAGGTAAGAAGGAACTTTGAAGTGTATGTGTGTGTGGGGGGAAATCTTGAAACTGCACCAAAATGGCGAACAAACTTTTGTAGTCTGCTGATTTTACAGTTTCTGTATGGAGAGAAGCCTCTGTCATTGGGAGATTTCGCTGCCCTTGCTAATACTAGCCCTCTCAGAATCTTTCTCTGCCATTCAGGGTGTCATTTTCCCTTTGGAGGAAACATGGTATTTTTAGAGTAATCGACTTGGCAGGATGCTTCATGTCTGCTTGGGGTAGATAGGTATTTGCCCTCAGATCTGTCGGAGCAAGGAATAAGGAAATTCAGCAACAATTCCAGTGCTTTAGAAGCTGTATCTTGGCTAATCTGTGCCCATGCAACAAGCAATGCAGATTTTTTGGTTTTTTTAGCGTCTTTATGGGAGGGAAACACGATCCAGATGACAATAGGCATAGAAAGTAGAGAGCAGAAGATGGTGAAATGCTGTACTGCTGGCAAATCTTCCAGGAAGTGCCACATGCCTTTTTGGAACAAATTATTATCAGATACCAAACTAAAATACGGAAGTATCTGACTCTCTGGTTTTTTTCTTATCCCCGCCCCCCCGCCCCCCCGTTTGTTGCTGCTTGGCTGACTCCCCACCTCCACCACCACCACCAGGTAGTTCCTGGCATTCGTTTTCTAGATGTGGTCAATCATTTCATCTGAATGGTTTCTCAATGCAGAGGCTGGGGGGAGGGAAGAGGGAAAAGAGAAAGAAGAGGAGAGGCAAGATCCCATCTTATAAGACTTGCAGATATGTTCAGCAGTGCTCACTGACAGCAGGACGTACCCAGACGTCCCTTATGCTATACGGCTTCCAGCTGCCTTCTGTGCGGTAGCACTGCTAAGACTTCCTCCACCTTTTTTTTTTTTTTTCCCTTTCCCTTTGAGCTCATTTCCAGTAATGTACGCCAAGTGTGAAACCTGTATTCTGAACCTTACAAAGGCCAATATCCCTTTTTTCCCCCCTCTGATCTGCCAGTCAATAAGTAACTGTCGGAGTAGGATTGATGTGTGTGATGGTCTTTCTGGGCTGGTTCAGGTATTTGGGCTGAACTGGTATTTGTTTGCATTACCATAGCATGCTACTTCAGGGCATTAATCGTACTCACAACCTGAACCGTTGCTAACTGAAAGTAACCAAAATGTAGTGATGATGATAAAAACTAGAGAGCCCAAATGACAGGCTGGTGACAAAATACTCCGTATGTGTGGGAGTATAAGGGAGGTAAGAATTTCACACAAGCTTCTTTTACTGGATTGCAAAGTTTGAACTTTAAGTAGTTAAGATGGACTTGTGTTGCTGTGGGCTTTTAGGTGGTTGTGGGKTTTTTTTATCAAATAAACTTCTACTTTCTTAGAAAAGCTGGCCACTTCTACTTCACTATAGAAGATGCAAATGGAAAGAGTCTTAAGTTTTGAAAGACTGAATAAAACTGTTCAAAAGGTTTTCTAACTTGACAATTCACAGTTTGGTGTTCTTGCACTGATCTACAGTAAACCAATTTGGAATAAAATGCCTCTTTCCTAAGAGCTAGTTAACCAAATCTGAGTCTGGTGCTTTTAAAACTAGGTGAGAGAGGGATAGAGGTAGAGAGTGTGCATGCAGGCACGTGTGTGTGCGTGCACGTGTGCTTTGGGGGAGGAAGGCTGGTTGTTTTGCTTTCTTCCCCAGCAGAAATCCAGATTGGGAATCTGTCAATAGCGAGGGAGAAAGCCCAAAGTGTTCAAGTGTTCGTTAGCTTTGGATACAGCAGAACTCTTCAAAGTGTTACCTATTACTATTTTTTGTGACTAGTACTGAGTTCCCATCAAGTGCTTGTAACTCTAGAGTAACTACTGAATACCATATCGTATGATTGATGGGTTCCTTTCTTCTGTGACCTCAGGCAAGGTCAGCCTGTATATCCCATCTCGAGTGGATTCAGGCAGCCCTATCCATCCTCACTCTCAGTCGACCCTTCCATGTCCAGGTAGGTGTAGGAGGTGAATGACTGACTGGGGAGTAACTGCTGGCATTAGAGGGCAAGTTGCTCTTTTGCTTGCATCTTGGTCTGCCTTTGCTTGCTTTTTAGTCAGCTAAAACTTTATGCATACATTTTTATTTAACATATTTGTGTATATACAGTTTGCCTGGATCCCACACTGGTCTCGTTCAGCATTTTCTTGGCAGTCTCTGAAGTATTGCAATTAGGAGCACTAGTGAATTGTCAACAATTAATTGAGCTGTTTCATCTGAAATGAGTCGTTAGTTCATTTCTAGATGCAACTTATAATGTGCATCCTTGGGTTTTGCTCATGCAAGTATGCAGCCAGGTGGATTGTCACTCTAGTCTGCGTTCTCTAGTTCTAATTTCAAAGCTGTTCGTAATTAGTCTTGAATCATTTAGGTATCACTCCGTGTGGAAACTTGCTCGCAAGTAGATATTTCATAGCCCAAAGCCACTAATGGCAAGGGATGCCAGCACAGTGTATTTGTACTGGTGTGTGAATCAGGCACTGTGTCTTTATGTCTAAGTGCAAGCAAGCAATGCTAACTGAGACTTGGCCATGACACACTCCAGACCTCCTCTCTTCTGCTTTTGCACTCTAAAGACAGCTTCTGCATCCTGTGCTTGGTGTACACAAGGTTGCAATACACCATTCTGGGTTTGGGTTTTTTTTGTGTGACCTGTAGAAGACACATCCTCTTGCACTGGGACTTAAGACAGGCCACTTGATAAGTGGCAAGTCCTCTTGCTTCTATTTGTGTGGGCTCCTTTGGATTATCACTGTCCCTTCACTTCTTTACAGGAGAATGATAAGCATGTGCCTGTCAGGGTGATTGGGAAGAAAACCCATTCTTTCTCTGTAATAAAATGACCTAATGTGGTTATAGGGCTTTGTGTTTGCTTTATTTTGATGGCATGAAGGAAAAGGGCAAAGTGATTAGGGAATGGAGAAAGGAGAGGCTGGATGTGATTCCTTAACCAGTACCCATTCAGCAAACCTTTGGAGCATGAGCTGGCTTTTGATGTTAATGGTACTCTTCACCAGTTCAAAATAAAGCATGCAGGTTTTCTGCTGCGCCTGAGCTTGCAATGCTCAGCACCTTCACAATCCATCTCAGCTATCCTTGAGGATGACCTGGGTTAGTAGGGTGGGATGATTGAGTTAGTGGTACTTTGGTTTTCTTTTCATTTTGCTTCTTGTACAAATGAAAGGAAAGTTTATTTAGGACAAAAGTCTCTCTCTCTCTCTCTCTCTCCTCCCCGCCCCCCCTGCTTCCAGGATGCAGTATTTTTTTCAGTTTATTTTTATTTTAAGCACTTGAGCGAAGGATAATAAATTTAGGTGAAGTGATGTTACGATCTTTTAGCTTAAGCACCTTGAAAAGTAAGAGATTCCTTAGAGAGCCATCAGGGACTTCTTGAAAAGACTCTTCTTTTATTTTATTTGTTTCTGCATGGCAGTTCCCTCCTTTGCATTGGCTGGTGGTGGATATTTTAAGAATGTTTATATCTTGGTGTGGTTATACAGTTTTTGGTTAAGAAATGTGTATTTTTATTGCTAGTCAGTGCAACAGTACAACCATTAAATGTTTCTTGTGTGCATTGCTAAAACTGTTTGCCTGAAAGGTAATAAAATAACTTTGTTACAACCAAAATGTTGACTGATTGGTTTGTTTGTTTGTTTTTCTTGAATAAGTGGGCTACAATGCACAAATCTTAGCCAAATATTTTTCATGCACCCTTAAAGAATTGGCTCCATTGCAAGCTCCGTAGCGTTTGCATTCTTGGGGCATCCCGCTGCTGTCATATGTGCTTGATGCCTGTCTTCAGTAAGGTTACAGACCTTCCTTTGTTTTCTCTTTTAGGTTTTCACATCACATGATTCCTGGTCCTCCAGGCCCTCACACAACTGGAATCCCTCACCCAGCTATTGTAACACCTCAAGTAAAACAAGAACATCCGCACAACGACAGTGAGCTAATGCATGTGTGAGTCTGCCTTTCTGCACTAGCCCTTAATCTATAAATGTTTGAGAACTAACTCTATCTGAAGAAGAGTCAAGGAGGTTAAAAAAAAAAAGCGCCTTTCATGTCCTCTTTGAATTTTAACTCTTCTCCTATAACTAAAACAGGAGATGTGGGCTACTGTTTGGGAAGAGTAATGAGACATAAAGCCATTTCTCATTCCAGTCCAGCACTTTTTTAGCTATCAGCAACAGTCATCTTGATTCAGACATAATCATGGACCTGTCTACCTGTGGATGTTACTTGAGTGTGAACTCACAAACTTCTGCTGGAAAAGGTCTCAGCTGCAAAATCTACTAGTAAAAAGCAGCCCTTTTGCTTAGTACTTGAAGGCAAAAGGCCTAAGAAAGAAGTGGATGAGGAGCTATCCTCCTGCCTGTAGCAGTGGTCTTCTAGGGTACTATGGATAGCCTTTCAAAAAGAAAATTGAGACAAGTGATGAATTTGGAGCGGATTCACAGATCAAATGTTATTTGCCAGAGAATGTCAACCTGACATCCTCCTTGAGTATTAAATTAAGTCAGTTCTCTGAAAAGATATGAAAGTGGATGGGACATGACCACTGAAATTCTCATTCTTACTACTTAAATGCTACTGTAACCACAGGTTGGTAATTTTCCATTGGGGTTTTTTTTAGGCTGAAGGTAAATGGATGCTTTTTTTCCCCTCCTTTCCCTTTCCCCCACCACGTTTTAGGAAGCCTCAGCACGAACAGAGAAAAGAACAAGAGCCAAAAAGACCTCATATTAAGAAACCTCTGAATGCTTTCATGTTGTACATGAAAGAAATGAGAGCGAACGTTGTAGCAGAGTGTACTCTGAAAGAAAGCGCAGCTATCAACCAGATTCTTGGCAGAAGGGTATGTACAGGAGGGTGTATGTGTATTCATGTCTGCTGCTAATTTGYGTGTGTTTCCCTTTAGTTGGGTATGATGGCTCACTTTCTGCTTGAGGTGCTAACTAATGTACAACTATCAAATTAGCTATGGAAGATAAAACATGCAACTAAAAATAAAAGCAGTATCTCGATTTTCTTTTTTCAGCATTAGCAACATCATCAAATTGGTGTCTGTTCCACTCACGTCATAGTGTCAGCACCTCAGGCATGAAACACCCTCATTTACACATGGCAGGAGCATTCAAATCACCTTCTGGGTCCTCCCTTAGGCTGGTGTCCATCAGAGCAGGAGGGGATCGTTCAAAGACGAACACTGGACGCCAGTGGAGATGCAGCTTGAAAGTGAATATAACGTGGTCCAATTGTAAAGTCATGTAGGTTGGGAGGGATCTGTGGAGGTCGTATAGTCCAACACCTGCTCAAAGCAGGTCCAGTTACATCAGGTTGCTCAGGGATTTCTCCAGTCAAGCTTTGAATGTCTCTAAAGTCAGCAGTCTAGTACTGATGATCCCAGTATACGTCCCAGAGCCTTGCTGAGAGCCATTTGCTTCTGTGGCATTGAAGGCATGTTTTGCTCTTTCCATGCTCCGAAAAAAAATATGCAGGCCAACCCACAATTACAAACTTCATGTTCACTGTCAATGTTGTTCTTCCAAGGGAAGGCGGCAGAGGTAGATGCCCATTTTGTCCTTGGCTGTCCTGGAAATGAGAAAAGGGACAACTTTTGTATCAATCTAAGTTTGAGTAGGGATTATACAAATCCCCATGCTCAGTGAACCCCTCTTCTTGACCACTGACTAAGGCAGTATTGAGAGGCACTGCAACGCTCTGAAAACTCTGTGCTTTTTAATGGGGAAGTCAGTACATGACCTTAACTGCTTCTTCTCTGTTACAATCTGAAGACTTCCCCCCTCGCCAACACCCCCACCCCAAATGGAGCAGAAATCTGTTGGTACGTGTCCCGGTTCCTGCAGCCTTCTGCCTTCTCTCTGATGTTCTTGTTACCTCCTCTTAAAGGACATCTCGGTGTTTGCCTTTTCCATTCTTTCTTGCAAGTCTCTAGGATCATGTTTTCATTCTCACTCGCTYAGTAATTGATCTTAGTTGCTTAGTATGTCAGCTTTGTTTTCTTGGCCTGAACAAGGGCAGTGGCTTATTTATCTCCATTTTGGTAATGAATCAAGCCTCAGTGCTCCATTGCCTGCATTTTCCACAGCTTGGTCTCCTCCTTTCCAGTTACTGTTCTCCGCGAAATTACCTCAAATTCCACTTCTACTGTGGTACAAATAACRCATGAGTTATCCAATATAATTGCTTGGAGATTAATTATTATCAAATGTTTTGTGTTCAGTCATCCTGGTCGCTATTTACTATACCCTGTGCCACTCCGGAACAGGAATCACCTCCATTCTCAAGAGCTGACGCTTTGCGTGCTGCTGGGCTCTCTGATGCCACGGCATAACGTTCACTACCTTCCAGTTTTGGAATGCACATGTGRAGTTTGAGAGTTGCAAATAAGCTGAACTGCTGTGCTCTCAGTAACACATCGAACTTGCCAAGTCAAGACAGACAAGYGCTTTAGTTCACATTTTCTGACATGTAACAAAACAACATTAAATCATACAAGTGTGATCTGATCTGAAATCCTAGTTCTGTAAATTATTCTTGCATGAGTGTCTTAATGATTTCACGTCTGTCTTTTTTTTTTTTCCCATTATCTTCTTCTCTCCCCACTCCCCCATGCATGTTGTCAAAGTCAAACAAGAAGACATGTCTAATGCTGCAGCAGTGGAACCTGATTCTAAATAGAAGGCCTTTACTCTTTTTGGTTCAGGTCTATGATAGGTGTTTCAAGAAGAACAAAATGATTAGATACTGATGTAGCTGGTGCCTTTTCAAATGTGCAGGTTGTGAGGGTTTGTTTTTTTTKKTKKTKKTKKTTKGKTTTTTTYAAAGTATGTAAAAGCGGGACGTTTATCCCTACTTGGCTACAGAGGTCAACTCATGTAATTTGGAAGACTACAGTTCTGTGGTTTCTGTATCTTAGAAACTTTTTGCAGTTGACATTTTCTTTTCTTCTATTACAACAAGAAGAAATCAGAAAGCAGGTACCTTGAAGCTCAATACTTAGAGGTTGATCTTGAAACAGGACCCTGCTGGTGCCCAGAAAGCCCTCTGCATTGGCATTGAAAACCCGTGTGTAGCTGCTGCTGAAAAACAAGACAGCAAACCCTTCTGTGGTGGGGAGCTCACTGCCCTTTAAAAGCAGCACAAAACGTTTCTGTTTTGTCAGGAGCTAAAGGGTGCTTTTTGGTTGTTCGGGCATTTTGGGGTTTTTTAAAGTAGTGTTGGGAGAGCATGGTTCTGTGAGCAGATTATTTGGTGAGTCCTGTTTCCATAAGTGATTTTCGCCTTGCTCAAGGCACTTGGCAGTTGCAGAGCTGACAAATGCCTGAAAGTTGGTTAATAAACACGGRTGCTTGTAATTGCTAATGAATTTCATTTTTGCAGAGGGGAAGGACTTGAATCAAAGTCACAAAAATACTTGCTCGTGTCATCCTTTGCCTAGGTATGAGTTATTTCCTAGTCTAATGCTATGTTTATTTTGTTTGCAGTGGCACGCTCTCTCCCGTGAAGAACAAGCAAAATATTATGAACTAGCTCGTAAAGAAAGGCAGCTACACATGCAGCTTTATCCAGGCTGGTCTGCAAGAGACAACTATGTAAGTCGCTCACTTGAAGGCTCTTCCCAAATTAGCTTCCTTTACGTAACCTTTTTTTTTTCTTTCTTCTTTTTCTCTTTAACTTGTGGAAAATTCTGGATGGAGGGATGGTGAACAAACATATAACATAAGCCTTATATTTGTTCGCTTTTCAAGCATCCAGAAAACTTGAGATTTTGTCGTTGTTGTTGAGATGCTTCTTATGAAGGTCACAGTTTTTGAGGGGAAAATATTAGCATGGAAAGTTTTTTTTCTAAGACAATCGTCAGTATTGTCTGAAAGCTTATATTCTACTGTACAGCTGTGAATTTTCCATAATTTTCTACTTGATCACTTGCTATCCAGAAATCTTTAGACATGAGCAAAAAAGGGGTGTCTTTCTTTCAAGAGAACCGAAAGCTGAGGGATCTTGATGCAAACTGAACTTTAGCCGAAAGTAATTCAGAATGGTCCATCTCTGAAATAAAGCCTGCAAAATTTGTATAAGTAAACTTCATGATAGATTCTGCTTTTATACAGTTTGGTGAAGATAAGAAGTTTTCTTAAAATCACTCTTATTTTATAATATCAAACAAGTGTTAATAGCACGTTGCATAGCTTGCACTGCACAATTATACTGTTGTGCTTACAATGAGCTGTCAGTGTAGTCATATGTTATGTTATGAAACTCGCAAGCTGCAATCCTCGGAGACTGATCCTAGCCTGAGATCTGGGCTCCTTTCCGTCCCCCCATCAGCTGTGACATTATTTACTGTGATAGGAAGCGTACATGCTATATCTGGCTCAGTTTTCCATCTGTATTAGGTGGACAGTAGTATTTCTCTACTTCAGTGAGAAATGTCTTGTGGACATTAAAGAGTATGAGGCACCTAAATAYGGTGTTAACAGAAACTGTAGACGTACCCAATATTTCCAATCCAGCACAGCTACTGTTCAGCTTAAAATTTTCATTGTAAGCTAGAGTCTCTTAGGGAGATCTTTGGCATGGAAGGCATTGACACAGAAACTACATGATCATCTCCGAAGCAAATGCCTTGGTCTTGCTGACATCCATGCCCAGTTTCGTAAGCACAGACACTACTGTAAGCCCTAGTAGCTTGTTTCTGCCTGTTTTATACAGTCATCTTTCTTAGCAGATGAGCTGTCATGACCTTACGCAGGTAGGATTTATTTCCAGTAACCAGACCATGTCAACAGAGCTGTCTTGAAACATACCTGGGAACAAATAGGGCCTTAGTGATATACTCCCTGAAAACAAGGGGATTTCAATTGTCTTGAACTTACTTGCTGGAAAATCAAACCACTTTGGAGCCTTGTTAATTCACATTTACTGAACGTCAGCCTTCAAGATTGTCCTGTGATGCTCGGTCAGGTTGACTTTGAGAACCTGATGTGTTTTGCCACAGCCTACTGCCATACAGCACAAGCAGTGGACCTGCGGTTTCTTAAATGACTTGATAGACGTTCAGAGTGTGTAAGGTGGCACGTCTGAATTCTTTCTTTGATGTCCTTCCACCTTACACCCTGTGTGGAAGTATAGCTCTGACATACTCCAGTCCTATATGTTACAATGGAGAACTCTGCTAGCTTCCTTTTGCAGTCCTTCTCTCTGCCTCTCCAGGCATGCACATGTTAGTTGCAGTGGTGGTGAGAAGGTAGTCATAGTAGATCACAGTTTATCACTGAAACCTTTTCAGGTATGTGTCATCTTTTTTTTTTCTTTTTTCTTTTCATTTTTTCTRACTTGAGCAGTCAAAAAATGAAATTGTATTCATTTAGCACAGACATTACTGCAGTAYTTTGGGAGATGGAAGTGACTTAGGGGTGACTCTTCTGTTTCACGTGGGTGAATTTCACAAAGCAGTACAATTAAAAAATGTGTGCTGCTTGGTTTTAATTCTTTTTTTGCCTGGTTATTCAGGATTTCAGAAATCTCAAGAAAATGTTAAGCGTTGCTATTCAACTGTTGACAATATCTCTGTGCTTTTTATTATGTTTTTATTACTGACACCCAAAGTAGTCCTGCAAAGTTGTGTGATAGTTATGAGAAGCACAGTGTTTTCATAATGTGATGGTGTCTGTGTGTGCTGGAGTTGTCAGAAGCTACCTCATTTGAGAATGCTGACAACTAGTTTTCAGCCCAGCCTTTTCCTTCTGTTTCTCCGCTTCTGGTATCATAGATGGATCTCAGATCAGCTTTCAGTATGTTTTAGCACTTGAAGTCAGCCTGCCATAGAAAATAAAACATAATTTTCCTCGCATGATTTTTCCATCTTAACATGTTAACTAATGCACTTTCCTCTGTAAAGGAGTATTGCCTTGGTGCCTAAGTGATAAAGCATATCGCTGTGAGTTTCCCAGAGCCCTTGAAATCTGTCTTCCAACTTCTAGCCTTGGTCCTGTCTTTGGGATCTCACTCACAAGGCATTGCCCAGCCCTGTTGCCAGCCTCAGGATAAATAAGGACAGGAGCTTAAGAGTCAGGCAGGCCCAGACTGCCAGAGCAGACTGGAGACTACTTAAATTCATCTGCCATAGCTTCACCGTAGCCTGTATTTGGAGCCCTCGCTTGCTGTCCATCAGTGAGCACYGCAGTGGTTTGAGGTGGTTTCTCACATCACCTGCTGTCCATCCCGTCGCCTTGCAGAGCTAGCTAATGGAAAGATTAGCTCCACCTCAGCCCTTCCAGTTTGTGGCCTCTGTGTATGGCACGGTCTATGGCAGGACACGCGGTGACGGCTCACAGCTGTGCTGAGTGGGGTAACCCCTGGCCGGGGGGCAGAAGGAGGGACAGTGGGCTGCAGTCCCGCTTACAGCAACTGCACCACGGTTTGCCAGAGCTCACCTGTTAGAGCCTGTCCTGGCAACTTGAA